>JACERP010001139.1:10000-27174 GCA_014080715.1 Scenedesmus sp. NREL 46B-D3 | reverse complement strand
GGCATGGCCGGACAACTCCAACCTTTACATGCACATCATGCTGTTGCCCTGCAGTGGCAGCCTGAAGGATGGCCAGCCAAGGCGAGGAGGTGTTTGCCAGGATCTGTACTGGCTGAAGGCTGTGATCAGTTGCTCTGCTTTGTGATCGGCAGAGTCAATGCCTGAAGGGGCCTGTGAATGCAGCAGCGTTAGCTTATGGCAGCACAATTAAAAACAGTAACCTGCAATGTACTTGAATGATGCATTTGGCGTGTTGGACGTGAAGCTTGGGTAAGACAATAATTCAAAGACTTGATGCCCAGGACTGGTCCGAGTCCATTTTTGATCATCAAGTGGACAATTGTTCCAGTTGGCGCTGGCATGTAGTGTTGCACCCTGCCGCGTCCCGCGAACTGGCTTGCATTGGTTGTCACACTTGCGCCTCACAGGCTGTGTGATGTAGTTATTTGCCCTGCAGTGAAGAGCTACATCATGCTGGCTGCAGCAGCTTGTCAATGCAGATCAGGCACGTCTGATACTGTGTGCTGAGACATGCAATCACGCTCAGGCCGTGGCGTTCAAAATGTGATGTAGCACTTTACCATGCTGCGACAGACTGCAATAGAAACGGTCTGATGCTTGCATGGAAGGTACCCTTGCAACTTGCTGCATGAAGTGCATGGTCAAATGTTTGGACATTGTAGTTTGGAGCTGCATGCTTTTCCTTGCTGCTTTTGGCAGCAGCAATCGGCTCTGCCACAGCACGACATTGCTACTGCGTGAGACATAAGTGAAAAGGCCGCAAATGTACGCACATGTCACATAAGCTGTTTGGCCATGTTGGTGTGGGCCAGGGCTGTCCTGCGGCAGGGTGCTGGGCATGTGCACATTAAGTTCACGCAGAGGCGCCCGTGATGTCCCTTGTTGTACGTGTGGCTGGATTGTCGCTTTGATCTGCCATGATCAGTATCACCCATGTGTTCAAGTCGCGGTTGTTCAGGTCGCCGACGTGTACAAAAGTGCCATAGCCTGCCAGTGACCGCTGCTGCCATAGCCCGCTAGTAGCTGCTGCCATGGCCTGCCAGTGCAGCCTGCTGCGCAGGTGTGCTGGTCAAAGGCCAGGCCATGGCAGGAGTGCCAGCAGCCTGAACTGGGTGTGTATATTGACATGAGCGCTACTGCCACAGCTGTTGTGTTGGCCCAAATAAAACAGGCACGACACATCCAATGTGTTTGACACATCCGCAATAAGACAGGGATGCCTGCAATGTAGGTTTGGGGCAGCAAACCGCACGCACACATACTCCCAATAACCGAAAGATGGCCATGCACATACAACATCCATTGCAAACAATGCACATGCCATGGCATGCGGTCCATACCGCGCACGACCATCCTGTGTCCTGCACGCACCTGCCCTGACGCCGTGTTCCACACCAGCAGCCGCTTGTCCCCGCCAGCGCCCAGCAGCCGGCGCCCATCACTGCTGAAGGACACGTCGTTCACACTGCCCAGCATGCCCTGGAGGAGCGGAGCAGGGAGCAACAGCAGTTGCGACAGGCAGCGTGACTTCAGCTTGCAAGAGCAGAATTGTGAGCATTGCGGTCCATTGAGGGAGCGTGAGCAGCAGATGCGTCACCGCAATTCAAAAAGCAAACACTCACACTCTTTTGCTGCTGGCTTGGCGTTGCCACGCCATGCCCTCAAGGCGTGCAGCAGTGAGTGCAATGCAACGCGGCAGCATCGTGTCAGGCAGGCATCACGGCATGTCACGCTCAAAGCTTGTTGAGCTCAAAGGCAGCAGAATCTCTCCCTCAACACCCCCAAAGCCCCCCCTCCCCCTGCTGTAGTCCCAGCAGTGCCGCGGCGGCTCACATGGTAGGTGTGCACGTGGCTGCCCAGGTTGAGGTCCCAGGTCTGCACCGTCTTGTCCATGCCGCAGCTGGCCGCCAGGTGGCCGTGCGGTTGCAGGGACAGGCTGCAGCAGCCGCCAGCATGCGCCTGCGCAGAGCATGGTGCATGCAGCAGTGCAGAGCAGAGCACGGCTGACAGAGGCCAGGGACCAAGGCAGGGCTGTGCTGATACTTCAAGAGTCGCACGTGTGACTGTGCATTGCGGCGTGTGCGTGCTAAGCAGGCACTGCGCAGGCCTGCCGATGAGCAGCGCATGCACGCACGGCGAGCCAGGGTCGTGCTGTGCACAGCGCAGCGCCACCCCCAGCACCCTGCACTGCACACCTGGACAAACTTGGCGGGCGCTGCCGGCAGCTGTCGCTCCTTGAGCGGGCCCCCACGGCGCCCTCCCGGCAGGCCCATCCTCTGCTTCAGGCTTCCCCACAGCAAGCTGGCCGTGATTGCCGGCAGGCCCTGCGCCGCCGCCTGCTGCTGCCGCTGCTGCGCCTCAGTATGGCTGGGTGCGCCTGCTGGCAGCGGCGCTGGTGTCGCTGGGGGTCGTGGCTGCTGATGGCGGGTGCGGATGCGTTGCTGCCTCTGCGCCTGGTGAGCAGGCCCAGCAGCTGGGACGCGGCGCCAGCCTCCACCTGAGCGCGCAGAAACACCACAGCCAGCAGCAGCACGCAGCGCACAAGGCCAGCAGCGGCAGCGTGTGCGCGCCTTTGAGCATTGGCACCTCAGCCGTGTTGCAAGTACAGCGAGTGAGCTTTGCGCCAAATGCACAGCGAGCACTGTTTTGGCGTGTCTCCGGTTTGCGCCTGCGCCCAGCCAGGCCAAGCAGGCAGCTGCCAGGCGCCACACAGCTGGGGTCTGCCATGGCCGCCGTGCGCGCAGTGGCTGCAGGGGAGCCTGCACTCCCCACCATGGACATGCAAGCCTGCGCCCCACCTGCTGCCTCTGAGCGTTGGCCATCATCTCCTCGTGCATCTTGTTGATCTGCTCAAGGCGCTCAGCCTGGCAGCGGCAGCAGCAGCAGCAGTAGTAGAGGCAGCAGCGCAGGAGTAGCCATGCGAGCTGTACCCAAACCAAGTTGTGCACATACTGCATGATCATGCCTGCCTGCGCATTCAACCACCATGCTGATGTGCCGCCGCACCCCAGCCACCACACTCATGCACTCATGCACCACCACCCGTGCGTGTCCAGGGCGACCTCAAAACCTGCACACCACACCGGCATGTGTCATGACACGCCGTTTGGTGGCGGGTGGGCGCACCTCGCGCGCCACCATGGTGCGCAGGCGCGCCTCCAACGCCACATTGTCGGCACGCAGCGCCTCAGCCTCAGCCTCGGCAGACACCTTGGCGGCAACACTGCAGCAGCGGCGGCGGCAGCAGCAGCAGCAGCAGCAGGTGCATTTGGCGGGTGGGGCTGTTCAGGTGGCGCCGGTGCGTTGGGCGCTGGTTTGCAGGAGGCCCCAGCGCGCGCATCAGCAGCCCTGAAGCTCAGGCCCCTGCCTTCAGCTTCCGCAGGCACAGCAGGCGCTGCCCTGCATGCAGCACACACAGCAAGCACGCAGCGCGCACGCAGCCACGCACTCCAGGGGTGCACGCAGCCACGCACTCTCGGGGCGCACGCAGCCACGCACTCCCGGGGCGCACGCAGCCACGCACTCCCGGGGCGCACGCAGCCACGCACTCCCGGGGCGCACGCAGCCACGCAGCCACGCACTCTCTGGGCGCACGCAGCCACGCACTCCCGGGGCGCACGCAGCCACGCACTCCCGGGGCGCACGCAGCCATGCAGCCACGCACTCTCGGGGCGCACGCAGCCACGCACTCCCGGGGCGCACGCAGCCACGCACTCCCGGGGCGCACGCAGCCACGCACTCCCGGGGCGCACGCAGCCACGCACTCCCGGGGCGCACGCAGCCACGCAGCCACGCACTCTCTGGGCGCACGCAGCCACGCACTCCCGGGGCGCACGCAGCCACGCACTCCCGGGGCGCACGCAGCCACGCAGCCACGCACTCTCGGGGCGCACGCAGCCACGCACTCCCGGGGCGCACGCAGCCACGCACTCCCGGGGCGCACGCAGCCACGCAGCCACGCACTCCCGGGGCGCACCACACGGCGGCCGCCCTGCACCCCCGGCTGCCCTCACCGCGCCTCCGCCTCTGCCGCCGCCAGCCGCCGCGCGTCCCTCTCGGCGTCCAGCTGGCCGCTGACCTCAGCCAGGCGCGCCTTGAGGCCCGCCACCTCGCCAGCAGACAGCTCAGCCGCCTCTGCTGCCTCAGCGTTGGCGGCCTTCAGCAGGTCGTTGTGGCGCTGCAGCGACAGCAGCTCCTCATACGCCTGGGCAGGGCGCGGGGTGGGGTGGGCGGTGGGTGTCAAGGGAGCAGGGTGAGTGACGGCAGCTCATAATGGGCCTGGGACGAGTGGTTGGGTGGTCGGTGCGTGTCAAGGGAGCAGGGTGAGCGGCAGCGCCTGCTCATACGCCTGGCAGGGCGCGGGGCGGGGTGCGCCAGCGGCGCAGGGTGAGCAGGAGGGTGCAGGAACACGCGAGGGGACACACACGGCCAGGCGGCTGTGCGGTGCAGCTAAGAGAGGCGGTGGTACTGTTGCCGGCGCACCACACAAGTGCTGGCCTGCACTGCTACGTGTCAGTGCTGCGCGTGCAGCATGCGCCTGGCAGCCTGCAGCGGCTGGGCATGCATGCTGCACACTGCTGACCGATTTGGTCAAAACTTAAATGCAGTGTGCAACAAAGCAGCTGCCTCCCAATGGTTTGCAGCTGCAGCAGCTGCCTCCAAGCAGTTCGCACACACAGCAGCTACCTCCCAGCGGTTTGCAGACGCAGCAGCTGCGGGTGCAGCCAGTAGTACGCAGCCGCCAAGCCACCAAGCAGCGCCCGTCCCCCCACCCGCAGCCGCACCTTTGACTTGTCCCTGAGCAGTGAGGTGAGCTCAGTGTTGGCGCGCTGCAGGTCAGCCTTGTAGCCCTCAGCCTGAGACAGCAGCAGGAGCAGCAGCAGCAGCAGCAGCAGCAGTGGCAGCAGCAGTGTTTTTACACTATCAGTCCTATCATTTCACATTGTATTGGCGGTTTGGTGTTTTACTTCATGTCCTATGCCACCACCTCACAGCAACATGGATGACTTGATGACCTCAAGCAGGCTGCTGTGCTTGGAGGAGTGGCAGGGGAGCATGGTGCCCCACCGGGTGGGAGGGCACGGTGTGGCTGCACGCGCAACAGCAAGAGTACTGTGCCTGCTGCTGCTGCTGCTTCTTCTTCTTCTTCTTCTGCTGCTGCTGCAACCAAAATCTTGGCAGAGGTGGTTGCCGTGACTGCTGAGCGAAGCCAGCAACCACGCTGCCCAGGTTGCGAAGCTGCTGTTGGCGCTGCTGGTGCTGCGTCACTGCTGCGAGCGCACCGTGTTCTGCCTGCATTCTTCACCAACGCCCCCTCACACAACAGTGCAGCACCCTGAACAAGGTGCCGTTGCTCACGAGTTGGCCCCCCTTGTATGACTTGACCCCCCGACCCCCCTCCCGGGCTCACCTTGGCTGCAAAATCCCTTACAGCTGCCTCATCGAACGCTGCCAGGCGCTGCTGCAGTGCTGCCACCTCATCCCGCAGCTCAGCAGCCTCCTTGTCAAGCACACCCACACGCACCTGCAGGGCAGCAGAGGCAACCAGCAGCCGCAGAGGAGGCAGCAGCAGTGTGCAACGAAAGCAACTGCAGCTGCCAACTCACCAACTGAGCTGCCTGCATGCCGCATGCACCTGACATTGAAAGGACGTGTGAGTAAACGCATCGACAACAAAACTCGGCCGTGCTGTCACACACCTCAGGCATCTCTGCCAAATGCTAGTGCAGCTGCTTATGTACTACACTGGTGGCACTGCTGCTGCTGCTGCTGCTGCTGCGGGCACCGCCATAGCAGCGGCATTTTGGCCGCGCAGCCAAGTCATATGTCCCAGCACTCACCTCCAGCTCCCTGTTCCGCTGCATGCAGGCCGTGTAGTCTGCCACGATTGTCTCGAAGGGCTGAGTCTCCCTGCAATGCAGCTGCTGCACTTGGCTCCACACATGACGCTGCAATGCTTCTGGGCAGCAACCCAGCTGCAGCATGACGGTATTCTGACTAAGTGAAACTGCTGGTCGCTGCTCGGCACGTCAGATCAAGGATTGCTGCTTTTGGTGCAAATGTACTGTGCGAGGTCACCGTGCAGGCAACACGGCTGCTAAAAGCGCCCGCAACTATATCAGCACGTTCAAAGGTAAGTTACAGGAGATATGCGTCTTCACAGACGCAGATGTGGCGTGGGGCACAGGCATGACAAGGCAGGGCTATTCTTGCAAGGAGGAAGCGCATCATCTACACAACAGTAGTTTATCTATTGACCTTGCTTTGAGAGATTAACATCAGGCATTGATTTTCACTGCGAGACACGTCGCGATTTCGCACCAGAACATTGCCGGGCAATGCCCTGCAGCTGCAAGGGTTCTCAAACCCTAGCACCAACTGCCATACTTACTTGTGCAACGCGTTGTATTGGTCTGGGCAATCTGAGCCAAGCACAAACGCTCAAGCAGCACGCCAGCCATGCGCATTCACCACAGTGCTTAGAGGCAAGCACATACCAGTAGGTGCCAAGGGAGTTTTGCTGCTACAATCTGCAGCGGCTACGGTTGTTGCGGTTGCCGCGACGTTGAAGAACAAGGGTAACCTGATGAGCGGAATCATGCAGGCGTTGGACGCGTCCCTGCTACTGCTTGTGACATGCGATGCTGCCGCAGTGTGGCTTGGCCTCGTGCACAGTGCTGTCACATGTAAGGGCTGCGGCAGGTCCTGCAGTGTTTGCAAACTTATGAAATGCCTGCCAGCTGGTTGTCAGGTGTTTACTTGCCAGCTTGTGTTGTGGTCAGGTGCCACACTGACTTGCCGGCATGCTGTGCTGCTGGCACCGCCCCACTGCTGAGCTGCTGCTGCTGCTGCTGCTGCTGCTTGCAGGACAACGCCCAAGGCATGCGCACACAGTTGGAGGCGCAGCACGACACCTGTGCACCAGTTGAGCATGGCACCTGTGCACCAGTTGAGCATGGCGCCGAGCATGTCATGTTGGTGTCTGGGCGGTTGTGTACTTCGTGAGCAATGGTTCACGGTGTGGGTTTGTGCTCTGGCTGACCTGTCAGCTGCATTTGCACGAGGCGGCAGCTCTATGGCACAGGCAGCCTCCAACTGCCTGGCTGCGTTTGGATTCTGCGCCTTCATCTGCCTCCTGCTGTTATCAGGTTGTGCTAGTGTTTATGTGCCGTGCTGCTGTTCCTTGTTGACGTGCCTGTGGTCTCATGTCCCAGTGTGCTTTGATGCTTGTCGTCTGAGTAGCAGTAGTGTGCATCAGGGCAAGCTAGCAGAGGCTTGCAGCAACATGTGCTGCCCTTGCTGAGACCAGCAAAAGACCCCGGAGGTGGTGGGCAGCTGCATGATGCGCGCTGAATGCAGCTGTGATTCCAGTTTTGATTGTGGGTTGTCAGGAGCTGAGCAAGAAGGAGCGCAAATGCAACAGCAGCTGTGGCAGCAGCTGCTCCTGCAGATATTCCTGTTGCTGTGGCAGCACTGGTCTCCGCTGTTATGCAAGCAATGGTTAGAGCAGGTGCAGTGTGCCTTGCCCTGCAGCAACTATTGCAGGACAGTCGATGTCTGCGAGCTGGTCCCTGGCTTCAGCAGGCGTACTGTTGACAACATCTCACGTTGGAGTGTGTGGTGAACACGTGGTGGCGATACACAGCATTCTGCTGGAGATGCTACAGTTGTAGAGCTTGCATGTGCAGCCGACACCATGATATGTCAGTTATTGCAAACACTATGATTGTTTGCAGACACCGTTGTGTGTCACAAGTGCCTGACATGCTGCTTTGCAGGCACCGCTGTAAGTCGGTTATGGTCTGGCATGTTGGTTTGCTGCTGCAGGATGCGGAGCACTGCAACATGCGCAGCACTCTTGCTGTCCTTGTGCACCGTGGAAGTTGCTGACCATCACTTTTTTTGCGTCTCTTGTTGTGTCCTGTTGCAGGTCAAGATGCGGCTGCTGGACCCTTGCAAAGACGGTGCTGAACTTGGCTGCTCTCACGCTGCTGCCATGCGCGAGGAGGCCAAGGCCCTGTGTGCTGAGCTGGCGATGACCGCCAGCCCCGCCATGAACATCATCAACCACCACCGTCAGCTGTAAAGCTGGGACTGTGGCTGGTAGCATGTGACAACGGGGATGATGCGGTGTGCAGCAGAACGAGATGTGAATGTAGGCTGATGTCGAGTAACGATGTTTTGCATCAGCTTGCTGTGTGTATTGCACGCAAGCCATCAAACTTGTGCACATGAGAATACAGAGGGATAGCAGGATCATATTGTCGTGCGTCAAGGTCGGTGATGTGGGAAGGGCGTTAATGAACAGGCTGCTGAGGGTGCTGTGCCTGTGCAGTTGGGGGTTGCTGCAGGAATCGGGCTGGGGAAGGGCGTGAGTGCAGTTTTGTTGAAGCATGGTGGACTGGGTGTTGCTATGCATGATGGGTGGTGTGACTGTCTTCGTGTCGCTGCTGTACAGCAGTTAGTTGAAGCTTGCTTGTGGGGCGTTGTACTGGGGAGCAGATTGATAAGTGTGTGATGTACAGTTTGCCCTGGTTGGCGTCAATTACTTTGTGAGTTGTGTACTCAAGTACTGCAGAGCTCTGCGCAGCACACAGAGCCGCTCTGGCGGCCGGAGGTGCACAGTTGAATGCATTGCAGTACATGATGTGCCGCCAAAGTCTGCTGATTGTGGCGATCATGTTGTGGCTTACTTGTTGCTGTGCTGTGTCAAATAGCATGCATGGTGCACCGGGTGACAACAGCATGGCATGATAGTAACCTTATCATCCAGACAGATTAGGCATGGCTGGATGCAGGCATGGCTGAAGGCATGTGATGTAGTTGATGTGATGCACTGAGCAAAGTAGCCTGTTCAATTAGCATGGATGACAAATGATTTATGATAAACAAAACACTGAGCAGCCTAGCAGCAGACCTGCTGCTATGACAAGCTGGAGATTCAAGCAGCAGGGTTGTCAATGTGCGGCCGGCGTCTCCCGCTGAAGGCGTTGCTGTCTGCAGGGCGTTAGGGTGGTGAGCAGCAGCAGTGTGCGCGTGTTGTGATTACGGTGTCAACAGAGCCAGTGCGTGCAAGAGCCATGTCAACAAGCAGGTCAGGACACTACATGCTGAAAGGATTGCATGTGAAACGTTGGAACACTCCACTCTGAGTCGGTATGTGGCTCATGTGCATCCCATTCATGTTGAAGCTATGGGTTTCAGGAGGCCTAGGCCGTACTTGCGTTCAGTGGCAATTCCACGTGGTATTGAATTGCTTTTGCGTGTTCGTATGGGTTGTCTGTGTGTACATGAGCGCACTAGTCAGTTTGGCGGGCGCAGAGCTAACTCCACTTCAGGATGTCCTTGTTGTGGTGCAGAAGTTGAGTCTTTGTCACACTTCATGTTTGATTGCCCTGCTACTTCTGCTCAGAGGGATGATATGTTTGCTGAGATCGAATCCCTGCCTGGTTGCGCTGAAAAGTTGCGCAGCGTTTTGTCCATGGCTGATTCGTCAATCAAGGTGTTGCGTTTTGTATCTGATGATATTTGGGGCAGTTCTGGAAGATGTCGGATGGTGTCACCGTGTATTGCTGCTTTTCTTGTCAAGTCTTGGGATGTGCGCAATGCATGCAAACATTCTGGAGCAGTGCTCCCTCCTCTTTCCGCCCCGGTGGGGCGCGGGGCCGATGGCGCTGATGCTATGGCTTGAATGGGTAATGTGATGATGATGAACTCCTACGGCATATGAGCAGAGCAGAGCCCTTCTTAACAATTGCGACACAGCCACCCGGTGGCTGGGCCGGTGAAATGCCGACACGGAAAAAAATGGTCGACACCGGCCAATGTCCGTGGCGTGCGCCGCATGAGGAGGAAGTAAAGATATCACAAGGATGCTTGTCTAAATAAAATTGAACCATCAAAATAAGCCCAAAAAAAATTCTAATGCCGGATATTTCCATCACACAGTGTTGCTGTGTTGTTCTTGCTCTGTCAGCACGCCCTTAAGCATCTTGCGCAACGTCTGCCGCGATACAAAAATACCGTATTGCTTCTAATGTTTTCCGCTAATACATTTTGCCGGAAGCCGGCATGTTTTATTATAATATAATATGTTTGCCGGGAAGCTGGCATGGCATTTTCTGGCAATCCAAAGTCTTGCCGGCACTGAAATGACGATTGAAATTATTGTTGCCGAGACGTGTAACCATGCCACTGCACTTGGCTGAATTCTCTGCACCTGCCTGTGGGCACCAGCAACGCGTCAACGCTGTTGCCAGCTCACTGTTACATGCAACATGCATGGCTATGGCTGCTCTAGCCCATCCTGCTGCTGCTGCTCCTAGGAGCGGGCCTGCTTCTGCAGGGGTGCCGTTCCCTCTGCTGCTGCTGCTGCTGCTGCTGCTGCTGCTGCTGCTGCTGCTGCTGCTGCTGCTGCTGCAGCAATTTGGTTATTGCCGCTACCCACAGGCCTCCCTTTCTTCTTTGCAAGAGCAGCAGGCATGTTGGTCTTGGCTCCCGTTGCCAACAACAAACAAATCGTCCAGCTTCAGGATCAGGTTCACCAAGAGGAAGCTTGCCAGCACGCCCGCCATCTCATCACGGCACGGCATCCATGTATGTATATGTATAAACGCGTTTCGTTATGCGATCAAGGGCAAAACACGCATATTTCAGAGCCACAGAACATATCTAAGGTTTGAATTAAGTATTGCCGGAAGCTGAAAACTATTTATTTGGGTTTTAAAGTCTTTTGCCGGAAAGCTGTTTTGAATTATTTCGGAAAACATTAGGAGCGGTACGGTACAAATATATAAAGTCAAAATGATATCTGTTCCCCTTGCATAATTTTGTATATGAGCAGAGCAGAGCCCTTCTTACCAATTGCGACACAGCCACCGGGCCGGTAAAATGCCGACGCCGCCCAATATTCGTGGCGGGCGCCGCAAGAGGAGGAAGCAAAAACATCCCAAGGATGCTTGTCTAAAATAGATCAAACCTTCAAAAAAAATTCTACTGCCGGAAATGTGCATCACACAGTGCTTCTGTGTTTTTCTTGCTCTGTCTGCACACCCTGAAGCATTTTGAGCAACGTCTGCCACGATCCTAAAGAACAAATACATCAAGCCACGATGAAGTGAGTGAACCCAGCATACTTTTCCAGTTCAGCAGAGCAGAGCCCTTCATACCAATCGTGACACAGTCAACGGGCCGGTGAAATGCCAACACTGGCCAATGTCCGTGGCGGGCGCCGCAAGAGGAGGAAGCTGAAACATCCCAAGGATGCTTGTCTAAAACAAATCAAACCTTCATAAAAAATTCTAATGCCGGATATGTGCATCACACAGTGCTTCTGTGTTGTTCTCGCTCTGTCAGCACGCCCTGAAGCATTTCGCGCAACGCCTGCCCCTGATACCAATCGTGAAACAGTCAATGGGCCGGTAAATGCCGACACCGGCCAATGTTCGCGGCGGGCGCCTCAACAAGAGGAAGCAAAAACATCTCAAGGATACATGGTTGGAAAAATGCCAAACTCCATAGTAACTCCCCCCCAAAAATAATGCTGCATATATTTATCACTCAGTGCACATGTGTGGCATACTGTTGTTCTTGCTCTGTTAGTACGCCCTTCAGTACGCCCTTCAGTACTTTGCGCACCGTCTGCCGCGATCCAAAAATAAATTAAGCCAAGATGATGCCTGTTCCCCTTGCATAATTTTGCATATGAGCAGAGCAGAGCCCTTCTTACCAATTGCGACACAGCCACCGGGCTGGTGAGATGCCGACACGGAAAAAATTTGGCCGACACCGGCCAGTGTCCGTGGCAGGCGCCGCATGAGGAGGAAGCAAATACATCCCAAGGATGCTTGTCTGTGATAAATTTCACTTTCAATATATACTTTAAAAAAATTCTAATGCCAGATATTTGCATCACACAGTGCTTCTGTGTTGGTCTTGCTCTGTCAGCACGCCCTTAAGCATTTTGCGCAACGTCTGCCGCGATGCAAAAATACAAATATATGAGCTCTGCTCTGCTGAACTGGAAAGGTATGCTGGGGTCACTCACTTCATCGTGGCTTGATGTATTTGTACTTTTGGATCGTGGCAGACGTTGCGCAAAATGCTTCAGGGCGTGCAGACAGAGCAAGAAACACACAGAAGCACTGTGTGATGCCCATATCCGGCATTAGGATTTTATTTGAAGGTTTGATTTATTTTAGACAAGCATCCTTGGGATGTTTTGACTTCCTCCTCTTGCGGCGCCCGCCACGGACATTGGGCGGCGTCGGCATTTTACCGACCCGGTGGCTGTGTCGCAATTGGTAAGAAGGGCTCTGCTCTGCTAATATGCAAAAGAATGATGGGTTAACAGACATCATTTTGACTCAATATTTTTGTATTTTTGGACGTTGTGCAGAATGCTTCAGGGCGTGCTGACAGAGCAAGAACAACACAGAAGCACTGTGTGATGCAATATCTGGCATTAGATTTCAGAGTAAATATTGAAAGTAAAAGTTAATTACAGACAAGCATCCTTGGGATATATTTGCTTCCTCCTCATGCGGCGCCTGCCATGGACACTGGCCGGTGTCGGCCATTTTTTTCCGTGTCGGCATTTCACCAGCCCGGTGGCTGTGTCGCAATTGGTAAGAAGGGCTCTGCTCTGCTCATATGCAAAACTATGAAAGGGGAACAGACATCATCTTGGCTTGATTTATTTTTGGAACGCGGCAGACGCTGCGATGTGCACCGATGGGGATTATATGCAAGGCACAGCCAGACGTTGGGTGTCGCTGCAAACTGATGCTCAAAATTGGCTGCGGACTGCGGTTGATCTATGGACAGCTGTGGTCATAATTTGCACACGCGCATGTTGATAGAATGTGCATGGTTTGTTGCTTAGTTTTGTGTTGTATGTTTTCAGTATGGATGTGTTGCCTAGTATCATATCTTGCTCTGTCTGCACGCCCTGAAGCATTTTGAGCAACGTCTGCCATAATCCAAAAGTACAAGTACATCAAGCCACGATGAAGTGAGTGAACCCAGCATACTTTCTAGTTCAGCAGAGCAGTGCCTTCATACCAATCGTGACACAGTCAACGGGCCGGTGAAATGCCGACGCCGCCCAATGTCCGTGGCGGGCGCCGCAAGAGGAGGAAGCAAAAACATCCCAAGGATGCTTGTCTAAAATAAATAAATCAAACCTTCAAACAAAATTCTAATGCCGGATATGTGCATCACACAGTGCTTCTCGAATCAATCAATCAATCAATCAATCAATCAATCAATCAATCAATCAATCAATCAATCAATCAATCGTTCGTTCCATTTGCGGGGGTGGCGACCTTGGAGGCCAGTGCGTGTCAAACAGCCAAAAGACATTTTTCACCCAACGATCAAATTATTTGCGAAGATCTAGGCCGGTGCAGGCTGTGACCAGAGCTCAGCGCCCACCTCAAGTTCGAACTCTCTCAGTTCGAATTTACTCGGCCTTTAGCGCGCCTGCGGGCGCGCTTCTTCTTCCTTGACCTTTTTTTCGTGATGCTTGTGAAGTAAGGTGGCGTTCAGGGCTGGTTTGGTGGATCTTGGGCACAGGGCAGCAGGCACTCCACTGAGAACGCGTATGGGTCAGCGCTACGCTGCTTGGACGTTGATGTCAACAGAAGGCACATTGAACATAAGGCTATGGCACCGGCTACATTGATGCGAACGTGCTCGGGGGAGGCACGCCCACTTCAACGGTCATGAATGGGAACAGACCGATGGACTGTCTGGCGGGCCAGTACCGCCAGGAGCTCCAAGTGGGAAGAAAATGCATTGATCGTGATGCATGCGTCTGCAACCGTGCCAGCAGCCTGCGTTCAATCCCTGCCATTCTGCAGAAGCAGCCAGAGCAGCAACAGCAGCAGTAGGCTCATGCAGCAGTGGTTGCAAATGCGGCAGCAGTTCATGGCCAGCTCTGAGCTGTGTCTCGCCAGCCTTACGGCCGATCCTATGGCGAGTCTATTGCTGTACCTGGCATGTCCTGTTGCTACTGCTGCAACAACAGTTGTCGGTGCCGCTGTTGCTTGTTGCTGCCTTCACAAAGTGTGCCTGCTGCCTACCCTGCCGCCCCTGCTTCACAAGCAACTTATGAACATGACACAGGACCACAAGATGTCTCAGGAGTGCAGCCTGGCAGTGCAGACCGGCAGGGCCACAGGGGCCCCTGCAGGCCAGCAGCCAGCTCCTGGCCCCTGTGGTCCTGTGACTCGCCTGCCCAGGCAATATGTGGTGATTGATGGCTTCTGCCATCCAGTCACCAATCCTCGCTTTGGCGAGGGCCCATCTAGCGCCCCTGCCTGCCCTGACTGTAGCTCACACGTGTGGCTGCACGGTGCATGGCGTAAGGTGTGCATTGACACGTATGCCGCCGCTGCTGCAGGTGGCTACGTGGGCACACCCCAACCCGCGAACCGACCAACCCGCATTGCTGCGCGTATTACCAACCCTACAAACCCACTTGCAGCTGCGGATACCGAAGTTCCTGCCGCCACTGCAGCACCTGGTGGCCCCACTGAGATTGAGGCTGCACCGTCCAGCGGAACAATCACTGGGTCCAGCCGCGCCCAGAGACGTCAAACCAGGGATGAGAACAGTTGGGGTTACCAGGTGAAGTTGTTTGGCCCACGCAAGACAGCAACCACCGTCGCCCAGGTGCGGGCCGCAGGCCTGAATGGTGTTGCACAGATGTCAGGAGGAGATGTGCCATGCGACTTGCTCACAGGCAGGGCCTTCTGGGCGGGGCAGACAGCCATCGTGTTCACCATGCCGTCATCGGCAGTGCGCCAGCTGACAGCATGCATGGTGGTTATGCTGAAGCAGCAGCTTCAGCGTGTACTGCACTGGCGCGCTGTGTTTACCTTCAATGGCGCAGTCATCCTGACAGCACGCGGGGCTTATGCAGGCCGCACTCATGCGGGCCGGCGTGAGCAGCTGAGCGCCGGCCTGGTGCTCTCTAACCAGTATGCTGTGCTCGAGCCTGATGCTGAGTTGTCTCAGGCCGCATTACCGGGTGACGACTACGCCGCTGAGGGCTACACGGAGGATGAGGAAGATGAGCTTGTGCCTGCATCCGAGGACGAGGAACAGCAGCCCGCAGGCACTGAGCAGGCAGCACCTGCTCGGCGCAGCACATGTCAGCAGCAGGGCTGCAGGCACAGCCAACGCTCCAACAACACCAGGCCCAGCCGCAGGACCCTGCAGCATCGCCGCCACCGCCCCAACAGGACACCGGTGCAGCCAGGTAGCAGTGGATTGGTGTGCGGCGTCCTCAATGTGAACAACATGCCTAAGGCAGGTCAAAGCCTGGTGGAAGTTTGCCAATTACTCAAAGATCTGCGCTGCGACATCATGGGCTTTGTGGAAACCAAGGAGGCGCCAGGGAAGCTGCGGCCTGCCGATCTCATCCGGGCTACACATACATCAGTAAGGCCAGGCCTCTTGGGGAGAATGGGTGTGCCAGTGGTGGTGTTGCGGTTGCTGTGCATGCCGCTGTTGCAATGCTGTGAAAGTGTTTGCTTTTGCTGATCAGCAATACGAGGATGCACTGTGGCTAGTGATGCCAGGGCAGAATGGTGCTCCTAAGCTGTTTATTGGAGTGGTGTATATGCTGATATGAACAAGCATGCGCCAGTGAGGAGGGCTGCTTACTCAGCGCTGCAGGAGGACCTCGCATACCTGTCGAGCAGAGGCTCTGTGTTGATCATGGGTGACTTCAACGCCAGGGTCGGGCAAGGTGCAAGCCCCACAGATCGCATTGGCATGCATGGCGAAACAACCACAAACAACAATGGCGAACTCCTTCTCTCGCTGCTCAATGCCGTCAATCTCTACTCACTGAATGCCCGCACAGCACCCACCTCTCCCCACCAGCACATCACATGTGACAGGTCCCACAGGGGCACCGCGCGGAGGTCCCTCAATGACTACATCATTGCATCTGCTGACATTGCTATGCCGTGCCAAGCTGCCGCCAGGCCAACAGCCAAGGTTGGGCCATACACAGTGGGTTCTACTGACCACCTGCCAGTGTCTGCTTGCATTCAAAGGCCTGTGGCACGTCGCCCTGCAAAACAGGTCAAGCTGCGCCTAATGCACAGCCGAATGATTTCAAAATGCGCAATGGGGAGCAATCGGCCGAACTTGAGGCGTACCAGGAGGCCCTGGCACAGCTGGGCGCTGCTTATACGTCCACTATTACCGTGCTACAACAGCAGGTTTCTGCAGCTCAACTTACGGCCAATGCTGCAGTACAACAAGCACATGCGCAGCTGCTGGGAGCGCTTCGTCAGGCGGTCAATGCCAGTTTTGGATTTAATAGGGTCTGGGTTGGCAAGTCCTTCCCGTGGTGGACACAGGAGCTGACAAATGCTGTGCAGGCCAGGGTGCGGCCTTTACACAGTACAGGGAGTCCGGCCTTGTTGCAGACTGGGATGCATTTGATCAGCAGCGCAAGGCTACTGCACAGCTCATCAAAGCAGCTGAGAAGCAGCACAAACAGCGATGCGAGCATGCAATCACTGCAGCGTACAGAGACCGCTTAGATGATGACAGCACGCTTGGGGAGAAGGATATGTGGCAGCTTGTGCGTCGCCTGTGCCCTAAGCATGTCAGCGAGGCCGTGTACAGTGTCATGCAGCACCCCTCAGGACAGACGGCTTCAACCCCTGCAGAAAAAGCAGATGCATTCAAATGCCACTATCAGCGTGTTGGTAGCCATGCAGCGTTTGCCGCCGCAAACCCCCAGTTCGACCCAGCGCACATGACACAGGTTGCCGCCAATGTACAGCAGTACCTTCATGACTCAACCGCACCTCATGCTGCCCCACCCTGCCCGCTGGACTTGCCCATCACTGCCGCCGAGGTTTCTGCATGCTTGCAGCGTCTACGCACAGGCAAAGCTGGCAACCCTGCAGAGGAAGGCATTGTCAACGAGCTTTTGAAGTACGGAGGCAACACAGTTGCAGACATGCTGCTGCAGTACTGCAGCCTCATGTGGCAGCTTGAGCAGGTACATCAGGTGCCGGGGACAGTCGTCAGCATGCCTAAGAAGGGCGATCTGACAGACCCAGGCAACTACCGCGGCATCACCCTGCTCAGCGTGCTCTATAAGTTCTACACCAGCGTCCTCA
>JACERP010001139.1:0-5000 GCA_014080715.1 Scenedesmus sp. NREL 46B-D3 | reverse complement strand
AATGGAGTGCAGCAGCCCCAAAGCAAGCCAACAAGTTGATCAGCAGGTGACACATGATTCGAATCATGCAACTGCTGGCACGCCCGTGCACGCAGCAAGGCAGCGCCCTGCCAAGCGACAATCCTGACTGAACGCAGCAGCTAGGCCAGCAGCACTGCAGGACAGCGCACCACTGGGCCTGCAGTGGCCAATGCCAACTGGGCCAGCTTGGCCGACCCTGCACCAGCCACACCCACCTCAGCATGCAGTCCCTGAGGGTCGTCGGACGGGGCCGGGCTCATCGGGTTCTGCGGTTTCTGCGCAAGCTCGTGAGACAGCAATTATGGCAGTCAGCAAGTGCATGGCAAGCAGGCAAGTCACTTTTCTGGCAGGAGCGACAAGGCCACCTGCAATCTGAATCTGAAGAAGGGCTATGTACAACACGTTGCCGCCAGGCTGGTGCCAGCTGGGGTGCACGGCTTGCTGCGGGCAGTGCAGCTGCCCACATGTGTGCTGCGAGGGACGGCATGTGGCTGCAAGCTGTGCTGGCAGGAGAATGGGTGGTGGGGCAGGGGCCTCCAAGTGCACTGCATACCGTCGCCTGTTGTTACACCGCACTGCCAGCAGCAGCAGCAGCAGCAGCAGCTCACCATGTCCCTTATAAGCCCCCGCGCCGCAACCAGCTCGCAGTGCGTGTTCCACAGTTTGCCCGCGAGCAGGCCATCATGTACTTGCGCCTTGTCAAGCTCTCCCTCGAGCTGCTTAATTCTTGCTCGGTATCTCCAGACGACACCTGACAGGATGCACACCAGGACGAAGAGGGCTGCACACAGCAGCTGCAGGCCTGGTGGCAGCAGCACAGGGGCAGAAGCAGCAGCAAGATGCGCAGCGGTCAAGCGCAGTCGCAGGAACGGGCGCAAGCAGGCATGCTTCCCTAAAAGCTGGCTGCGCAGCTGATTGGCATGCAACAGTGCATTGACGTCAGCACAATGTGGTTGCTCACAAGTAAACAACTGTGTGATGTTATAACATCATGCTGCTGACCAGCCTCGCTGCAAGCACAGCAGGCAGCAGAGGTGCTTCTACTTACCATGCTCGATGACCAGCTCAGCCATCCTGGGTGTTGGGTGCAGGCCTTGCACTGCTGCTGCTGCTGCTGTTGGCAGCAGCTGGCAGCCAATGCTGGATGTGGAATGGCTTGCATGGCACGCGTCACAGGCGGGCGAGCCACTGCCGTCGCAGCTCAGGCTGGCAGTGTGTGGTGCGTCTGCTGCAGCAGGTGGTGCAGTGGCAGACAAGTTGGCCGCCTGGCACACCATGAGGGCATCCGGGTGAATCTTGGTGGTGGTCGGTGTGGGCACTGTGGGCGGCAACATCTGCGCCCAACCAGGCGGCAGCACCAGGCAGGGCGCCCAGGTGCGGCCGTCCCGCGCCATCTCCGTCACCATGAAGTCAAGCGGGGTGGTGCACGAGAGCGTCCAAACTGGTGCAGGACGAGCAGCTGGCTGCAGCAGGCGCTGTGCGGTACCGCTGTAGCCAATGCCGCAGGAGGACTCGGCCAGCGCATGGCTCGCATCGCACGCCAAGGAGCGGCAGGCATTGCAGCTCAAGCTGGATGACTCGGACGGTGTGATTGCTTTAGGAAGCATGTGGCGCGCTGGTGCACCCGTTGATGTGCGGGCAGGGTGACACGACACGGCGGCATCCAGGTGCATTTTGGTGGGGTTTGGCACTGTGGGTGGCAGCATCTGTGCCCAAGGGAGGGGAAGCATCAGGCAGGGCGCCCATGTACGATCTTCCCGCTCCATCTCTGTCACGCTGAAGTCCATGGGGGTGAAGCACGAGGTCGTCCACACTGGCGCAGGATGAGCAGCTGGCTTCAGCAGGCACTGCGCATTGCTGCTGTAGGGGGACTGAAGCGCCTCATGCCTCGTGTTGCAAATCTAGGAGCGGCAGGCACTGCAGCTCAGGCTGATGGAGGGTGATGGGTGTGCACCAGCAGGCACCTGCTGCATGGGTATGGTGTTGTTTGTGTTGCCTGGCTGGCAGTGAGCAGCGGCATTCCAGTGCTGCTGGGGTGGAACTGCCAGGGTTGGTGGCGACATCTGCGCCCGGTCGGGAGTCAGCAAAATGAAGCAGGGAGACCTTGGGCTGTCCTCCAGTGCCACCTGCGCCCCGTTGCACTCGCAAGATCTTGTCCATATTGCTAGTGGGTCCGGAGATATCTGCATCACATAAAATGAGTGTTTGCACATTCAACAAAGCATAAAATTGTTTAGTCTGCGATAGCTGGTTGTTTCAATGCCGACTTTTACTTGGGATGCTCCTAAACATCCGGCCCGGCATATCCCACAAGCGCTGCAATTGCTCGGTTGCAACCAATTTAATTATTATAACGTGCGTGTCTTTTAAGTGAGCAAAGCTGTAGTAGGTCTGGCTGTCACCGGAAAAGAAGCTGTAGTTCCTGTGCTGTGCTGTTTTGCTCTGCTATGTGATGGCCTGGCCCTTCTGTAATTGCAATAGTAATACACTCAATCTTATAACGAGCAAAGCTGTAATAGGTCACCAGCAAAAGAAGCTGTGCCCAGCCAGCTCCTGCCAGTGTGCTGTGCTACTTTGCTCTGCTGTGTACACAGCACATGTGATGGCCTGGCCCTTCTATCGTTGCAATAATAATGCACCCAATCTTAAAAGGAGCAAAGCTGTAATAGGTCACCGGCAAAAGAAGCTGTGCCCAGCCAGCTCCTGCCAGTGTGCTGTGCTGTTTTGCTCTGCTGTGTGATGGCCTGGCCTTATTGTAATTCAATAAAGCATATCAATGGCTCACCTTAACAGCTGCAGGGGCCAACTGGGCCTTGAAGACAGCGCCCGTGCCACACATAGCGGCCAAGACCATATTCGCAAATATGGTTAAGCAGCCCACCATCTTGATTGCTTGACTGGAAGACCTTAACTTTCTGATAATACTGATTTACGTCGCAAGAAGTTGAATCCGTGCACGGTAAGAACAAGATCGCAGGGAGTTTGTTGCAATTGCGCGCTTGCATACGATGAAGCACAGGTAACTGGCTTCACAGTGATGTTGTCTTTGTTGCCAATAAGTCTATGCTACTTGAATAGTGAAGTGGCTTCAGCAGCTGCCACAGCGGCTGCGCTTTGATCATCAGAAGGTGATAACATCCGCACCAAAGCAGGTGACCTCCCACATCAGGCAAAGCTTGTGAATTTGCCTGATATCTATTACTGTCAACTTCTATTCATGGTTGGCTGACGATTGGCTGGTCACCTGAGCGCTGACACCATTCAGTCATGTCTGAACTGCCTACTAAGGCTTTTAATGCGTCAGACAAGGATCATATAAGAGTTTGGAACATCCAGAAGGAGCCAAATGTATGCAGTGCTGGGTCCAGTCACTTGCTGGCGAAAGCGTTGTCAACGCGGGGTGTGATGGGAGGCCAATTAGCCAGCTTCGGAACTTCATCTAGTACCTTCAAACTTATCCTTATAACATGGTGGTTGATGCTTTGTTGCTGCTGGGGCGTACACCACACACACCGCAACAGAGCGTAAAGAGGTGCCTGTACAGTGCTGAGTGTGATAGCGTACACGATTAGTGGTTCTTGCCTGCCTCAATCCATGACTTCATACGCCCAGACAACGCCGTGTGTATGCCCAGTTGCTGGAGCTTGTACAGCACTGGCTGAGCACTACTGCTGCTTCCACCTTCAAGCATTCATGGACATGTGCATCTGTACAGATCATGCAGCACTGATAGCAGCGGCTTGTGCTCATGTCCTTACTCATCAACTGTGGCAGCAGGCACAAAGATCTCTATCACCACACCGTAACAGAGCGTTGATACCAAATACCAACAGTAACAGAGCGTTAAGAGGTGCCTGTACAGTGCTGCAAAGACATAAAGCTTTGCTGTGTGTGATACTCGTACACGATCGGTGGTTCTTGCCTGCCTCAATCCATGACTTCATACGCCAAGACAACGCCGGGTGTATGCTCAGTTGCTGGAGCTTGTACAGCACTGCTGAGCACTACTGCTGCTTCCACCTTCAAGCATTCATACACAGATCATGCAGCACTGACAGCAGCGGCTTGTGCTCATGTCCTAACTCATCAACTGTGGTTGCAGGCACAAAGATCTCCATGGCCTGGAAAAGGCCAGCACAGCCACAGCAGTATAATTGCTCGTGTAAGTCTCAGCGCACTTGCACATAGACAGCTAGCTGTCAATGTGCACACTGTGCTGTGACAGCATTGTACGCTGTTCTTCTCCACAGCATTGTATGCTGCTGCAGTGCATGATTTGGCCGTCATGTAACATCCAAACTGTGGCCACACCTGCGCCTGTTGGCGCACTAGAAAACTCATCAGAAGCACTTGAACAAGCAGCACATGCTAGTGTCTGCAGAGTGCTTCATGATGCTGCTGGGCACAGCACAGCCGCTGCCGCTGCCACCCAAACACCAGTCAGCACCCTATGCGTGGCTGCTGCTGATGCAGCAGCAGGTACAGTCAGCGCAACAACAACGTGGCGCTGCTGTCCACCACCGGTTGTCTGCGCCATGCTATTTGCATGCCAGATGTGGAGGCGTAAGCCGCAGCGCTGCATCATGATGTGCCTGCTGCTGTGGGTGCTTCCAAAGCGTACAGCCCACAGGGTGGTGTTCTGCTGCAGGTCATGGAGCAGGACCACCCCCCTGCAGGACACCTCCGCCCCACAGAAACCCCTGTGGCAGGCTGCAACAGACACTGCCATGCAGCTGGGCTTGCCAAGAGTGACTGCTGTGGCTACAGGCCAGCCACTTGTGTGAAACAGGACTGCTGTCCTTCGCTAACTATTGTCCAACCACAACAGAGCAGTATCCTGCAACAACTGGTAACCATCCCGCAGCAGCACCACCGCAAGTGACGGCCGGCATGCATGTGCACGCGCTGCGACAACCAGCAATCCTCAGACAGCAAACGAAATACATAACGTAAAGGCGGGCACATCAGGCTGCCTGTCA
>JACERP010001138.1:0-27238 GCA_014080715.1 Scenedesmus sp. NREL 46B-D3 | reverse complement strand
GCTGATCACCCCCTTTTTACGCGTGGTTGAAGGCCGGCTGCGGCTAGCACCAAGAAGGGACTTGGCCTCTGCGTCATAGCATGAATTGGGGTTATTTCTTGCATCCTCTGCTCTTTGATCCGTTTTGCTACATGTGGTTGCATGTCTTTGCTGTTAGTACTCTCATGCAGCCTGTGTCAGCCAGTAGGTGTGTTGGGCAGGTGCCATTGCCAGGGGTGTGGCCTTGCCAGACACATCAGTAGGGTGGCAGGTGCCTGTGGTGCCACGGCGCTACGGTTACGCTGTTGCTTTGTGCGCGTTCTAGTAGCAGAGAGTTATGATCATGTTGATCATCATGTTGTACAATGTCTTCAACACCTGAAGCAGGAGCACCGAGGTGCCCAGTACCTGCTAGTTGTTGCCATGTCTGCATGTTCCAATCCTATTTCGCTGACGTTGACACCTTTTTGTTCCGTCCTGATGATTTTTCTCTGCGCAGAGTTTTGTGTTATTTTGGGTGAGGAAGCTGCAAATTGCTTCTCTGAGGCTTTTTGTGGTTTTTCTCGTGTCCTGCGCGCTGCAGTCCTCGAAGTGTTCCGTTCCAACGTGCACACCCATGTAACTCTCCTCAATCAATTGGACTGCAGCGCGCAGGACACGAGAAAACCACAAAAAGCCTCAGAGAAGCAATTTGCAGCTTCCTCACCAAAATAACACAAACTCTGCGCAGAGAAAAATCATCAGGACGGAACAAAAGGTGTCAACGTCAGCGAAATAGGATTGGAACATGCAGACATGGCAACAACTAGCAGGTACTGGGCACCTCGGTGCTCCTGCTTCAGGTGTTGAAGACATTGTACACATGATGATCAACATGATCATAACTCTCTGCTACTTAGAACGCGCACAAAGCAACAGCATAACCCGCAGCGCCGTGGCACCACAGGTACCTGCCACCCTACTGATGTGTCTGGCAAGGCCACACCCCTGGCAATGGCACCTGCCCAACACACCTACTGGCTGACACAGGCTGCATGAGAGTACTAACAGCACAAGACATGCAACCACATGTAGCAAAACGGATCAAAGAGCAGAGGATGCAAGAAATAACCCAATTCATGCTATGACGCAGAGGCCAAGTCCCTTCTTGGTGCTAGCTGCAGCCGGCCTTCAACCACGCGTAAAAGGGGTGATCAGCTGGCACAATATCCAGCCAGGTCAAGGGTGCGGGTTTGATTGAGGATTGAGGAGACGTTTGAGGGGTTACACGGTGTGCTCAAGCGGCTACGCCACAACGGACACCTGGAATAAAAGGAAGCTGCGTGCAGCTCAACGCAGGCTGTCACTCAAGGAGGCTCAACCCCCAGGAAAGCCTCTGTGTGTGGGGCCAGACATCAGCCGTGCTCAGCACGACCCGTCGTCCCCATCACACGCAAATGTTGTTTGCTTGGAAGTATATGAGCATGCAAGCAGTAGTCTAAGCAGTGTCAGTGACAGCAATCTATACATGTTGCAGTACAGGAAGCGGGCTGAGCTGATGAGCATGATGCTGACTCAAGGGCAGATCAGACTCAAAGCAGCGGTGAGGAAAGAAACAGCTGAAAGCTGGCCAGCTGCTGAGGTTTTGTCATGGCTGCATATCTCAACAGGCATGCAGTGACCCCACATACACCCACTTTAGAGTGGGGCTGGTGGCTTCCAAGAGATAGGCAGGGAGAACGCAGCAACACACATATGCATGCCCGTGCAAATCACCTGCGGACTACACGTAAGCCATTGCCGCGCAGCACAGTGTGCCACGCAAGGAACGGCTGCCGCGTAAGTAGCTGAACTCTGTGACGACCAGGCACCCTAGCTGTAGCAGCAAAGTCAGCAAGCGCATCCCAAAAGCCGCCAACTGCCGCTCGTATCGCCACTTGCTCAACAAGCACAGGTACACCAAGCCGACAAGAGACCGCCCAGGCTACCCTGCGGCCATGTTCGCATGCATGTATCGCTGAAACATACCATGTCCCAACAAGGCGGTGCACATCACGGTGAGGGGCACATGCCAACCACAAAGCCCTGCAGGGCAGGTTTTCACCCGCCGTGAGCAGGTTAAAAGCTCTAAGTTGACGCTCCACCTCTTCTCGCACGGCAACAGCCACCGGACATAGCCAGAAATGATGCTCCACACCTGGCCCAGCAGCTGAGCAAGCTGCACACCCCGTAGTCAGCTGCATACGCTGCGCAGTGGGGAAGGCATTTAAAGTCAGGCGCCAGGCTGCTTCTTTGTAGGTGTTAGCCACTCTAACGCCCCACCAGCGGGATAACACCAGTTGCACAACAGGCAGCTGGGCCCCGGCAGGAGTGCCATCCAACATTCTAACACTGTTCAGAAAAGCAGCATGGCGGGGAGCAATAGCATCAAGCGCAGAGAGACGTTGAAGCTTAGTGGCAGTGGCAACGGTGAGGTCGGCCAATCGAATGACATTTTCTGCACTGCCGCCCGGTCGCTGCCAGCCTAAATCAGCACACAACGTTTCACGCGCCAAAAGGAGGTCATCAGGGGTGACAATAGAAAGTTGTGCTGCGCTGTCACCAGCAGCATAAGCTGCTGCTAGGTGAGCACGCGCAGCTGCAAGCCACACTTGGGGAACCAGAGCTAGCAAGGCTTGCAGATGCTGATGGGCTAGCTGCCTGTCAGCATATTGCGGCTTGTTGCACAACCAAGGGCCCCAGATGTCACGCTGGTATGCTGCGCGCTGAGCTACCAGCCCAGGCAAGGCACATACTCTGTCCAGCTCAGAAGAGAGCACCACAGCCTGGCCGAGAGACTGCAGCTTGGGCAGCTGCAGTAGCCCGGATGCAACCACTTGTTCCAGGCCAACAGCAACCCTGCGTTGCTGACCAAACCACTCCCAGTCCTGTGGTGCAGTAAAAATGGGGTTGGCCCACAGCGGCGCGTGCCAACACAGCTCTTCAGCATCCAATGCTTCTGTGCCAACGTGGCGGAGTGGCGGCAGAGCCCGCATCCCCAGTGCCAACGCATGCAAAGCTGACGGCAAACGCTCATCTGCATAGGCAGACGGAAACAGATGTTCACGGCCACATAGCAACAACCCCCAAGGGCTGCTGCTGGCAGCACGCGTGCATGGTTCTGTTGCAGCGGCCCAACGGGCCACAGCTCCCGTGCCACCGCCACCCAAGGAGCAGTGCCGCCTTGCATCAAAGGCAGCGCTTCACAAGCCCACCGTGACAACAAGTGGTGGTGGACTGGCATCAATCCAAAACCCCCACACTTCGGGTGTGCTGCCATGCAGTCACCTGGGATACCAGGGGCCCGTCTTAGGTCATCACCCGGGCCCAAACCAGCATCACCAGCGCTGCTGACCACTTACTAAGCTTGTCCGTCACGTTAGAAGGCAGGTGGCCAGCAAACTGGGCCGCATATAACAATGTTGACAAAGCGTAAGCATTTGTAGCAAATGCCCGACCAAAAGCTGACAGTTTGGAGATGCGGCTGATGTTCTGCATGCGGTGTCGCACAATCTCTAAACTGCCACCCCAATCTACACTGCTCTTGCCACATTGATCAAAAAACACACCCAAGGATTTTGCTTTCGCAACGACTTGCATAGCCCCCAAGCCGTGTGCAGCCTCACCTGGCGCAGCAGTCTGAGTCGGCTGCTGTCCTATGTGCAGCAAACGTGTCTTGGTGGGGTTCAAACACTGGCCAGAGGCTTTTGCAAAGTCAGACATGCATGAGAGAAATGTGGGAACATCGTGCATCGACAGCAAAAACACTTCAGCGTCGTCAGCGTACTGCACAGCTGCAAGCTGCTGACTTGCTGCCATGATACCAATGCCCCGCTGCTTGAGGAAGCATAGTAGCGCTTGCCCCACAAATAAGTACAACAGGGGGCCAAGGGGCAGCCTTGGCGCACCCCAGCATCACAACGGTAAAACGGGCTGCAAAATCCGTTCACCGTAGCACAGGTATGTGTGTCAGACAGCAGCACACGCATCCATCCTACAAACCCGTCACCTATGCCAAGTGCTGCTGCCACATCATACAACAAAGATCTATCCACAGTGTCATATGCCTTGGCAAAATCCGTGAAAACAACCACTGCCATTTGCTGCTGTTCATGCATCAGTGCAGGTAGCAACTGCAACAGCCTGATGCTATCCCCTATGTGCCGATGTTGTAAGAATGCAGACTGCGCTGGATGCACAACCTCCCCAGCAGCTGCAAGCAAACGGTTGGCAAGGATTTTGGCCAGCACTCTATAATCGTAATTCAGCAGCTGTATCGGGCGAAAGGCAGCTGGATCAGCTGCGTCACCACCCGGCTTCAAGACAGGCAAGATGACACCATCAAGAAAACCAGCTGGAACAGTATGTGCTGAGCCAACAGCTGAATACAGTGCCGCTAGCAACGGCGCGAACTGCTCGCGGTATTGGCGGAAGAACTCCCCAGGGATCCCATCCAGGCCCGGCGCCTTCCCAGGAGCAGTTTGAGATATGGCGGAGAGCACCTCGCCTGCTGACACTGCTGCGTCACCCAGCTGGGCTGCTGTTGCTGCGTCCAAACGCTGTGAGTGCTGCGTGACTGCCTGCAGTACTGCTTGGCGGGCTGCCTGCTGTACCTGCGGTGCAACAGTCAAGTTGGCATACCGCTGGCCAACAATACGGGCTAAACTCACGCCATCTCGCACCAGATGACCACTGCCAGGCGCCCGCAAGCCTGCGATGTAACTGGCGCCCTTAGGGGGTTTGAGAATGCTAGTCATGGCAGGCCCAGGCCGCTCCCCTTGATGCACCCACTGCTGGCGCCGGCGCTGACGCTGGCGCTCCTCCTGTTGTTGCTGCAGCTCGGCCAGTTGTGTCCTGGCCTGTAGCACAGAGTCCAGTGTAGCTGGGAGCACCGCATCACTGCAGACTTCGAGCTGTGCATGTGCTGCCAGCACGGCCGCCACTGCTGCTGCATGCTGTGCTGTTGGCGGTTGCGTTGCCTGTGCCTGCTTTGACTGACGATTCAAATCTATAATCTTGGCCGCCAGCTGCTGTTTAAAAGCTGGCCACCATTGTGCGATAACACTTGTTGCCTCTGCTGGGGGCTGTTGAGAAGCCCCTTTGGCTTCGTGGGGCGCACGCTGCCGCACTTCAGCAAGGACGACTACGGGCCGGAGAGCAGGGGCTTTGTGGAGAACAGCTACCTGCGCGGCCTCAGCCCACAGGTGCGTGCGCTGGGCTGGGCAGGCGTGCCGGCTGGGCAGGCTTGCAGCGGTGGGGCTGGCAGGGGGCTCGCGGCAGCAGCCGGTGGCAGTCAGAGGCCCGCCAGGGCGCAGCGGGGTCGTCGCAGGAGTCGTGCGCTGCTCGTCAGCACCTTCCGCTGGCCGCCTGCTCGTTCTAGGTTTTGTTAGGTTTACGTGCCAAACCTGCAGGAGCATCGTGGCCTGCGTTGCTCTGTTTGTGCCGTGCGTGCGGTGATGGTGAGCGCTGGAGTTTCCATCGCGTGGCCTCGTGTGTGCGCGTGCTGCTGCTGCTGCTGTGCAGGAGTTTTTCTTCCACGCCATGGGAGGCCGCGAGGGCCTGATCGACACCGCCGTCAAGACCTCCTCCACGGGCTACATCCAGCGCCGCCTGGTCAAGGCCATGGAGGACCTCATCATCAAGTGAGGCGCCCGCTGCGCACGGCCGGCATGCTGTTGTCCGCGTGCCTGCTTACGCGGAGTCCACACCACTTTGATCTGACCGCGCGGCCGCCTGCTCAGGGCGACCGGGGCCATGCAGGGCCTCGCCCTCATCTGTGTTGGTCGGTGCTTGCAACTGTGCTCAGCATCCCTTTAAACATCTGTTTGCGTGAAGCAATTGCCAGTTTGCAGGCCAACATACAGCTGGTGCTTCTGGGTGCATGCGTGTCAATGGCTGCCCGCTGTCCTGTTTGCTGTGGCGGAGGTCTGCATTGCCTGCCTACCGCCGTATATATGGGAATGCCTGCAGGAGCGTTGGCTGCGCTCCTGCTGCCCTTCCACCAAACACTGCTGCTCATGCCTGTGTGTGTGGGATGCTGCAGGTATGACGGCACAGTGCGCAACAGCGCCGGCGATGTGGTGCAGTTCCTATACGGAGAGGACGGCATGGATGCAGTGCGCATTGAGGGCCAGGTGCGCATGGGCAAGGTTGGGTGGGCTGGTTGTGGCAAGCTCCGGTGCACCATCCGCCCTGCCAGCAGCTGTGTCAGACGTTGCTGCCAATTGGTGTGCGGCAGGGCAGCTGCTGTATCCACAGTTGGGCAGTAAACCACCCTCACGTCCTCAATGGAGCCCGCTTGGCTGCCGGCTGACAGCAGCTGCCACCTGCCAAGCCAACAGGGTCTCGCACCAAGATCTCCGTGTTGAAGGCATCTGACATGTGCTGCTGCTGCTGTTTGTGGCTTGCTGCGCGCCTGGTGGTGCTCAGTCCATCGAGCACCTGAAGTGGAGCGCAGCAAGGTGCAGAAGACGTTCAGCTACGAAGGCCTGCCGCCAGCTGCAGCAGGCTGGCTGGGGCAGCAGCAGCTGGAGGACGTGAACAGTAAGGTGGAGGTCCGGTGAGTGTACCGCGGGCTCCACGTTGGCGCATCTGTTGGTGTGCAGCAGGAGCTTGAGAGAGGCTCGTATGTGGAAGGATGGGCTGCAAGTACATACAGCATATCACGTGCACACCAGTGCACACGCCAGTGCCCCCTTGAGGGTGACCCCGTTGTCCAAGGTTGCGTCACGGTGCTGTGCAGGGAGGTGCTTGACGGCGAGTACCGCAGCATCCTGGACGACCTGCTGTTCATGCGCCAGGAGGTGCTCACGCACGGCAACGGCGGCGTGAACATCCCCCGTGAACCTGCGGCGGCTGATCTGGAACGCGCAGAACACCTACAAGTGCGGGCCCGACAGGCCCCCGCTGCCTGGGGAGCTTGCGGCAGTGGACGTGGTCAGCAAGATACAGGTGCGTGGGTAATGCGTGGGTGCACAGCAGCTGCTTCCTATGTGAGTGGATGACGCGAACTGCCAGGAGGCCTGGAATCTTCAGCGGTGCATCGTGGACGTGGCGGGCACTTTCTGACGTGTGTACGCATGCATCGGTACCTGCTCAGCTGCATTGCTGTTTGTGCAGCTCCACCCGGCAGCTGCTGGGCGCAGGCTGTACGGCTGACTCGCCGCGCGCGCTGTTGTGACCTGCAGGAGCTTGCGCAGAAGCTGATGGTGGTGGTTGGCGAGGACGACCTGTCCAAGGAGGCGCAGCGCAACGCCACCACCACCTTCATGACGCACCTGCGAGCCACGCTGGCCAGCAAGCGTGTGCTGGGCGAGTACAAGTGAGCAGCAGGGCTGTTGCTGCGCTGTCGAGGGTGCTGCTTCCTTGGTGTTTGTTGGCGTGTCTGGATGTACAGAGTCTGCCGTGTGTGTAATGCATCGTAAGAGTCGCAGCACCAGCACGTGTTGTTGTGTGTGCTGCGGTGTGGTGCAGCAGTGACAGCAGCAGCAGTAGCCAACAAGAGCATGGTTGGACCGGGAACACGGCATGAACCTCGACGCCGCCTGCACCTGCAAGCGTGCTCGTGCGTTTTGTGTGCGTGCGCGCGTGTCCACCGTCTGATCTTAATTTCACTGCGATGCTGTGCGGTGCACCGCAGGCTGAGCCGCCAGGCGTTTGACTGGCTGGTGGGCGAGATCGAGGAGCGCTTCAACGCTGCACTGGCCAACCCTGGCGAGGCAATCGGCACCGTGGCAGCGCAGAGCATTGGAGAGCCTACCACGCAGGTGAGCGGCAAACTTCTGCGCGGGGTGGGTGGAGTGCTTGCGGTGGCGGCAGGGATGGAACCGGCCCACTGAGCACGGGCACAACCACCAGGTATGGTGAGGGCATGCTTTCAGGCGTGCAGCTGCAGCATGGGCACTTCATGGTGCATGTCTTGAGTGGGAGGTGAGCACAAGCAGAACTGATGCTGCAGTGCTTCAGCTGGCGCTCACCTGCACCAAACATGTGCTGCTGTGACGTTCCTTGCTGCTCTGACGTTTCTCGCGCACAGATGACGCTCAACACGTTCCACTTTGCTGGTGTGTCGGCCAAGAACGTGACGCTGGGCGTGCCGCGCCTGACCGAGATAATCAACCTGGCCAAGAACATCAAGACGCCCTCCCTCACGGTGAGAGACGTGCGGCTGCAGCTTGCTGCACCGCTGCGCTGGCCAAGCGCAGGACTGCTGGTCCCTGTTCCTGTCTTGATCGTCCCCAAGACTGCTTGACGGTGCTGTTTGAGTGATGCAGCCGGCTGCTCCTGCTGAATTGTGTGCTGCGTATTTGCACGCCTCCCAGAGTGCATGCTCAGCACACATGCTCATGCGTACTATTGCTCGCAGTGAGTCATCAGCTTGTGTTGTTGTTGCTGGCCGTGCAGGTGTGCCTGCTGGGCCAGGCCAGCCGCGACCGTGACGCGGCCAAGGAGGTGCAGTGCCAGCTGGAGTACACCACAATGCGCCACATCATCGCTCGCAGCGAGATCTGGTGAGCGCACAGCGCTGCTGCACACATGCAGTCCGCGCACGCCTTGCAGCACAGCGGTTGCCGGTCGTACCCGCCTTGTATGCTGCTGCTGGTTGCGCAGCTGCTCGGCTGTTGTCGTCCTTGCAGCCCCTGTCACGCTGCATGCAGTTGGAGAGGATGTGTAAGCGCGCGGATGCAAACTTAGTAACAGCACACACGCAGCGCAGTCCATCTTGACACCTGTCGGTGGCTCACATTGCGCCTGCCGTACACATTGGTCGATCTCCGCGGCTCCTTGCTCGCAGGTACGACCCGCCCCAGATGGACGCCAACGTAACCAATGTGGAGGACGACATAGCGCTGCTCGAGGACTACTTTGCGGTGGAGGATGTGTACCAGCCTGAGCGGCTGACGCCGTGGCTGCTGCGCCTGGTGCTTGACGACAGGCTCACGGTCGACAAGCACATCACCATGGGCATGATCCAGGCGCGCATCCACGAGGAGTATGAGGTACGGCGGCAGCACAGGCTTCACGGGCGCGTCAGCTGCTGCTGTGCACAGCTTCAGCATTGGTGGACTGATCAGCAGGCATCAGCTGCCGGCAGCTGTGTTGTGGCAGCTTGGTATGCTGACGTGGCGGCACCATTGCGCTGCCTGTCTTTCTCTCCGCCAGTGGTTCTGCCAGCTGCCTGTTGCTGCCTCCGCAGTCCCCTTACATCTGGCAGACGCCAACTGCTTTTGCTTGCATGCGCGCTTTGGCCCTTACTGTCTAACACTGACACTGCCTGCTGCTGCTGCTGCTGCTACTGCTGCTGCTGCTGCTGCTGTGGCACTCGCCTGCTGCAGGGTCTTCTGGATGTGATCGTGTCGGACGACAACGCGCAGTCCAAGGTGGTGCGCCTGCGCATCGTGGACGACACCAACTCGGGCGCGCGGGTGCGGCATGCACGGCGGCACGCAGGGCGAGGAGGGGAGGAGATGGGCGCCATCAAGCCCATGCAGGGCGGCGGCGACGACAGCCAGGTGACTGTTCTGGGGTGCTGTGTTTGGCGTCGCAGTTGAGCGAGTGCAAGTGCGTAGGCAGATGCGAGGTCTGGGCAGTGGTATGGTTTGGCACGCTAACAAAGAGTGTGCCTGGTTGGGGGCATACGCTTGCAGGCTGCTTGCTGCTGCTGCAGCTTCATAGTCAGAGAGTAACAGGACGCAGCGCAAAGTGACACTGTCTGCACTGCCGCTCATTGTCTGGCTGCTTGCCTCTGCCTCTGCTGCAGGCGGTGACTGAGGAGACGCTGAAGAAGCTGGACGCGGGCTACCTGCGCGACATGCAGCTGCAGGGCGTGCAGCGCATCAACAAGGTGTTCCTGCGCCTGCAGAAGAGCCTGTTCCCGGACCCCGCCGCGTCCAACGGCTACAGGCAGGAGGATGAGTGGGTGCTAGACACGGAAGGCGTCAACCTCATGGGGGTGAGTTGACTGCCAGGCCGAGCGTGCAGGAACTCGCCGGAACGTGTTAGAACTGCAGCAGAGGGCATGCACAGGAGGGTTGCGTCTGGAGTGTTTGACCTGGTGCCGACTAGGCTTGCTGGATTCTTGAGTTGGCTGCTGTCGGGTGTGTAGCACATACGCACTGAAGGTGCGCTGCTAGGCATCCGCTGCTGACAGGGCTTATGTCGTCAGGTTGCGTGCTGCTTTCTGTGCTCGAATGGCTTCAGCAACAGCACCTCTGTGTAGCGGGGACCCTGCATCAGCATGTCTGTGACGCACGTCATGCTTACCTGTAGTGCTGGCGTGGCTTGGGGGGTGTGCTGCGCTGCACTGTGTAGGTGCTGCCCCAGCCCAACGTGGACGCCAGCCGCACCATGAGCAACGACCTGATCGAGATCATCCAGGACCTGGGCGTGGAGGCCTGCAGGCAGGCGCTGCTCAGGGAGCTGCGCAACGTGATCGAGTTTGACGGCAGCTACGTGAACTACAGGTGTGCCGCAGGCGTGGGCGGTGCAGCAGGGGTGGGGGCGGGAGGGCTCCACATGCGGATGGCTGCAGTTGAGTTCCGTGGAAGCGGTACTGCGTGCGTGGGATAGTGGATGGTGTGGGGTTGTGTGTCGCAGCTGTGAGCTCCTTTGTCAGCTGGCTGGCTGTGGTGAATGGGCCAGGTGCACGTGTGCTGGAGGTTTCTGCCCAGCTGAACTTGTCTGCTGCCGCCGGCCCGATCATGCCTCGCGCCTGTACTCAGGCACCTGGCCATCCTGTGTGATGTGATGACGTGCCGCGGCCACCTGATGGCCATCACGCGCCACGGCATCAACCGCACGGAGGCGTCGCCGCTTGCGCAGTGCAGCTTTGAGGAGACCGTGGACATCCTGTTGCGCGCAGCACAGTATGCAGAGAAGGACAAGCTCACGGTGAGGCGGGCTTGTGCATCATACTGTGCATGCGTGGGTACAGCACGGCTGCTGACGTGGTGGAGCATGGCATCTGCATGGGGGTTTCAGTGGTTCGGCTGCAAAGGAGCGCTGGACGGGGAAGGTGCGAGGCTCTGTTGTGGCTGCTTGACTGATAGAGTTGTTGAAAGAATTTGAGGGGTTACACGGTATAGAGTTGTTGAAAGTTTTAGTCAACACTTGCATTAATCAACACTTGCTTCAATCGCCTTGTATATTTAGTGCGAGCGGTGCGAGGTGCGTGTGCGCAATGATCTGTCACTTTGCGGAACCGCGCCATATCGTCCTCTGAACGTGCCGGCACATGCGAGGGGTTGGATCGCGTTGTCTTAATTGCTGTTAATGTTTAATGTGTTAGTTGCTTTGATACACATCAATAAAATGACGGAACCGCGGATGGACAAGGTGGACATGCTGTGCAACCGGCTTTCTGGCATGGAGCTGCTGCCGAACCTGCAGGTCATACGTCAAATGTAGCACCCATAGCCAGCAAACCGCATTCATGGCAGCCATGGTGCATGCAGCTCTCTATGGAGTCAGTCAAGCAGCACTGCAGTAGACAGCTGACATGCCCTGCATAGCACAGTGATTGTCTGCTTAGATGGTCTGCTGCTGTTGCCAGAGCAACATCTGCTGCACAATCATCATCTCCATGCCAGCATCTTTCAGGTTTCACTGCAACCCATCCACCCAGCATGGACGTGCTGTCACTGCTGCATTGCCTTAAACAAATGCATCCTACCTTCATCTGCCGTTGTGCTGCTCAGGGTGTGTCAGAGAACATCATGCTGGGCCAGCTGTGTCCCCTGGGCACTGGCGCGTTTGACCTGCTGCTGAACGAGGACGAGCTGGCTGCAGCCAATGACCTGCTGGTGGATGCCGCGGAGCATGCCTACGAGTACTACGCGGATGGCAGCATGACGCCTGGCCGCACGCCAGCCCACATGACGCCCAGCAGGACGCCGTACATGACACCCAACAGGTGGGCTGCACTGGCGGCGGATGCATGCACGGAGTGTGCATGCCCGGAGAGCGTATGCTGGGGTTGGAAAGGTGCTGGCAGTGGTACGGGAGCTGTTAGATAGTGCCAGGCTCGCTTGAGCAGCAGCTGTGCTTCACCGTGTTGGGTCTTTGCACATCCACAGTTTTTGGGTGTACACGGTTGCTATGTTTCAGTGGTGACGGGCCAGGGGCTCAAGCAGGCAAATAGTAGCACTGTTGCTTGCACTGCTGATCATGCATGTGCTGCTGCACAGCTTTGTTCTCATGTTGTCTGCTGACGCAATACTCTGGCCGTTTGTGTGCTGCCTGCAGGGATCCTGAGCTGATCGGCATGACCTTCTCGCCCGCGTGGTCGCCTGTGCGCGACATTGCCTTCAGCCCTTCCAGGGCCGCCATGTCGCCAGCGGCCATGTCGCCAGCAGCGGGAGCAGGCTACAGCCCTACTAGCCCCGGCTACAGCCCAACCAGCCCAGGCTACAGCCCGACCAGCCCCAACTACAGCCCGACTAGCCCTGGCTACAGCCCAACCTCGCCGGGCTACAGCCCGACCAGCCCAGGCTACAGCCCAACTAGTCCAGGCTACAGCCCTACTAGCCCCGGCTACAGCCCAACCAGCCCAGGCTACAGCCCGACTAGTCCAGGCTACAGCCCAACCAGCCCGGGCTACAGCCCCACGTCGCCGCAGTACTCGCCAACCAGCCCAACGTACAGCCCGACGTCACCCAGCTACAGCCCAACTAGCCCTAGCTACAGCCCGACCAGCCCCAGCTACAGCCCGACGTCGCCGACGTACAGCCCGACCAGCCCAAGCTACAGCCCTTCTAGCCCCAACTACAGCCCGACGTCACCGAGCTACAGCCCCACAAGCCCGAACTACAGCCCGACGAGCCCAACATACTCGCCGACGTCACCGACATACAGCCCCACTAGCCCAACGTACTCGCCGACCAGCCCCAAGTACAGCCCGACCAGCCCAACGTACAGCCCCACGTCGCCGACGTACAGCCCAACCAGCCCCACCTACAGCCCAACCAGCCCAACCTACAGCCCGACCAGCCCAACCTACAGCCCCACGTCGCCGACGTATAGCCCCAGCGATGCAGGCGCAAGCCCCACAGAGCCTGTTGCGGCGGGTGCGGCCGGCAGCAGTGCTGCAGCAGCAGCAGCTGGCGGCGCTGGAGGAGCAGCAGGTGGCAGCTACAGCCCAGCTGATGAGGATGATGATGACATGCAGATCGGCTGAGCTGCTGGTGTGTTGGCGGTTGCGACTGAGCACATGTGGTGTTCAGCAGTGTATGTCAGCCGCTGGGACTGCCACGGAGGAGCAACACAGCTTTTAGTGTAGCCGCGTAAGTAGGCAGTTGGTTGGGGCTTGAAGGGTAGTGGTAGGCTCTTAGTGTGCAGCGAGGCTGCATGGACTGCCGGCCCACTGCAGCAATGACTGCTTACGCCAAGTGAACTGCTCTGAGCATCAGCAGCTGCTGTGCTCGCTGGCAAACGGGTACTAAGAACAGCTAGTTTTGGGTGTGCATGTCTCTTTATGTTTTTGGCGAGTGTCAGTGTCCGCCCGTGTTTCGGCTGCTTTGTGTCTGCATCGCCTTGTACCTGCCAGCAAAGCTGTCACAAACACGGAACTGAAAGGGCATAGTAATCCAATGCGCTCGAGTACATATGTAGCTTTTAGGTGCAGTGGCAGCAGCTGCAGCCACTGTGTGTTTCTCTTGTCATGAGCTACTATCCGTACTACACATGCACAACGTGGTGGTGACGGCTATGTGGTGTCCCTGGTCGCGCCATGTGTGTTTGCATTGTGCAAAGCTGCAGCAAGCAGCAGAGGGGGTGCAGAGTCACTAGAGTACGGGCAAGGGCATCCGCAGGAGCCATTGGAAGTTTTGCAAAGGTTGTGCACAGCACAGCAGGAAGGCCGTATGCAGGCATGCAAATGTGCAATGCATGGATGAAGGGGCGGTACATGTCAAAAGGGCGCTGGCATTAGTTACTATAGACTGCACCTCCCTTGTTGATGATATGTTCCTGTCTAGGCAGGCTGGCGTACTGCTGAGTAAGCAGCTTGATTACGTGTTATGCCCGGATTTTATGCTTGGAGGAGGAGGGAGGCTAGCCGGTGAACAGCAAACCCACATGTGCTACCTGCTCAGCTCACTGTAACAAGCAGCCGCACTCTAACCCTGTGCTGCAAGTCAGTGCTTGGCAGTTGGCTCAACAAAAGTTTTGTTGCACTGGCAGCAGGAGCATTGGTCTGAGATGATGGCCTGGTCGGCCCGCTGGGCTAGTGCCTGAGGCAGGTTCAGTCCTGTACTGCTGTACTGTATTGATTGTATTGTGACCGTGTCGCTCATTCTACTTGCAGCCGGTTGCAGCTATGTTTGCTGCTGAGCGTGGTTGCTGCGTCAGAGTCTATGTGGCGCAAACCAGCAGCGACGGATTGCCGAGTGTGTTATGATACGGAGCACAATCTGTGGCGTGTTGCTGTTGGTCCGCTTCAAGCGGCTGAGCGACATGCTGCAAAACCCAAGCACTGACCAGAAGCACGGCATCCGCCCGAATTGGCCACGCATCACCTAAATTCAACACAGACAATAACATGTGTGGAGCGCAGCTCGTTCTGTGCTGGCAGAAAGTGCCGCCTGTTTCTGTTACGATAGAAACCGCAGGCCACAACAGCGTGCGCGGCTGCATGAATGCTACAACAAAAGATTGGTATCATGTCATCAGTTATTTACATGCGTGATCTATGGCAAAACAACAACCTCCGAGGCTGCGCCGCAGATGTTCCGTGCAGGTGGTTAGGGTAAGGCTCCTGCACCCAGCCAACCACGATGCTTGAAATTGCGTGCATGTGTTTTTCAGTTACTATTATCGTGTACTTACATGCACTCCTCAGCCAAGGCGTCCCCCTGTGCATGGTTGTTGTTGTGAAGCACTCGCCTGCAGCACGACAAAGTGCCGCAGCTGTTACGACCAGACACCAACACACATTCCGCACTCATTGGCATGAAATAGTGCAATATGTCGGTTGTATCATTGCCAGCGATGCAGCGTTGCTCCTCGAATAACAGCAACAGTGGTATGCTGCTGCTTGTACACTGCGCTTTTGCGCTGCTGCTGCTGCTGCTGCTGCTGCTGCTGCTGCTGCTGCTGCTGCTGCTGCTGCTGCTGCTGCTGCTGCTGCTGCTGCTGCTGCTGCTGCTGCTGCTGCTGCTGCTGCTGCTGCTGCAGAAAGCAGTGATGTGCAGGATCTGCCTCGGCTGGTTGTTGTAAGCACAGTAACTACACAGTGGTAGCACGTCAGGATGGTGCGTACGGTTTGGGTAGTTGGGGCATAGAAGCCCTGCACAGTGTGTTATCAGCACAGGTGCGGCCGCCACTGGCGGCAGCGCTGCCGACCCAACATGTTGGGTTAGAGTGCTGCTGCTTGTTACTGATGTCACAGTGATGTTTCAGGCAGGGGACGGGCCGAAGGAAACGCACCTACCGAATACACCTATTAACTGACATTGGCTGCACGTGAACACTGAAAAGCAACAACCAACCCACCATATGTAGCAGGACGGGTACAAAGACAGCGCATGCAAACATGAACCCCAGTCCAGTTCCAGGCAGCAGGACAAGAGACAAAGCCGCAAAAGGCCTCAATTGATTGAGAATAGTTACATTGGTGTGTACATTGAGAACAGCACACTTCAAGGACTGCAGCGCGCAGGACACGAGGATAAACCACAAAAGCACTCAAAACAACATTTGGTGATTGATTGAGGAGAGTTACATGGGTGTGCACGTCGGAAACGGAACACTTCGAGGACTGCAGCGCGCAGGACACGAGAATAAACCACAAAAAGCCTCAGAGAAGCAATTTGCAGCTTCCTCACCCAAAATAACACAAAATCTGCACAGAGAAAAAGCGTCAGGACGGAACAAAAGGTATCAACGTCAGCGAATTAGGAATGGAACATGCAGACATGGCAACAACTAGCAGGTACTGGGCACCTCGGTGCTCCTGCTTCAGGTGTTGAAGACGGTGTACAACATGATGATCAACATGATCAAAACTCTCTGCTACTAGGACGCGCCGCACAAAGCAACAGCATAACCCGCAGCGCCGTGGCACCACAGGTACCTGCCACCCTACTGATGTGTCTGGCAAGGCTACACCCCTGGCAATGGCACCGGCCCAACACACCTACTGGCTGATACAGGCTGCATGAGAGTACTAACAGCACAATGCAACCACATGTAGCAAAACGGATCAAAGAGCAGAGGATGCAAGAAATAACCCCAACTCATGCTATGACGCAGAGGCCAAGTCCCTTCTTGGTGCTAGCTGCAGCCGGCCGTCAACCATGCGTAAAAAGGGGCGATCAGCTGGCACAATATCCAGCCAGGTCAAGGGTGCCGCCTTGATGACTATGAAGTCAACCAGCAGCTCCCAAAACCTAGCCACCGCCGCCTTCTTCTTCGTCTGCACCAGCTCATCAAGCTCCTGCTGTCGCCGCTGCTGAAGCTGTAGCTGCTGCTGCTCTCTGTGCTGCCTCACTGCCTCATTATGAGCCAGTTGCGCAGCTGAGGGAGTAGCAGGCTGCAACAACTGAGTGATAAGCTGCTGGTCAGCAGGTGGCGCCCGGGCAGGGCCACCTGCTGGACTGGCAACAAGGTAATGCTGCCTGTTTAGCACATGCTGTAGGTTGGCTGCCCTCCTGCCAACATCCATAGCATTGAAGGCCGCCAAACACACGACACGCCACACGCATGTGAGCACACTCCGCCCACCATGCGGCGGTTGCATGAGCCAAATATGCTGCATACTTAAAGCTGAGGATCCAGGCGTGCGAGTGCACCATGCTGTAGGCAAATTCTCCACTATGGACTGTACCACCGCTTGCGCAACAGGGCAGTGCCAGTAATGTGGTCATACCCAGGCATACACGCACCACACAAGCAAGCACGCTGCACGCCCGGCATTCGAGCAGCAGTAGGTACACCATTCAACACCACACGCCAGAACACCTCTTTGATGCGGTTATCCCAGGGCAACTTCCACAGTTTACGCTGCGCAGCGGTCACACTACCAACACCATCCCTAGTCGCTGCTGAATTTGAGTTATTGAGTGCAAGGACCACAAACTGACGTTTCCGAGCCTGCTGCTCAACACGCAAATTACGCAGCTGCAAGGCGGTAGCTGTCTTCACGGACAGCCGCCTGATGGAGCAGGGCTTGCCTGCAGGCAACAAATACCCGCCAAGCCGTGAGACCAGCATGCATTCAACAATTTGTTCTGCCTCAGATGGCACTGCAGGAGCAGAAGGCAGAACAGCTGGCCATCCTGCTCTTGCTGCCTCGCTTGCAGCAGCTTGAGTCCATGCAAGAGGCACATTATACAGCAACAAGTTGAGGTCATCAAACTCGCCCTCAGCATTGCTGCTGTTGCATGGGATCAGAGGGTGGGCTTGTACCACACGTTCAATCACACGATGAGACCTAATCAAATCCCCAAGTGTACGAATGGTGGGCCTGACCTTCCCGCCCGTGTAGTAGAATGCACCTCTAGCCGGCGGAACAGGCAACGCATGCAAACCACCCGGCCTAGCACCAGGGATACCCCCAAGCAGGAAACAATTGGCAAAGACAGGGGCCAGAGCACACCAAGGCCCAGGCTGTAGAACCGGGGCACTGGAAAGAACAGCCATCTGCTGGCGCAATTGATCCAAACGTGGGGACGGCTGCCCTGGAGGCAGGGGCGGCTGCGTCTGCAATGGCTGCTGCTGCTGCTGCTGCTGCTGCTGCTGCTGCTGCTGCTGCTGCTGCTGCTGTTGCTGCTGTTGCGGCAGCGTTTGCCGCTGCTGTAGCGGCAGCGCTTGCTGCTGCCGTGGCGGCAGCGGTTGCTGCTGCTGTAGCAGCAGCGGTTGCTGCTGTTGTAGCGGCAGCGCTGGCTGCTGTTGCTGTGGTTGCTGTTGTTGTTGCGGTTGCTGCTGCTGCTGCTGCTGCTGCTGCTGTTGCACACACATCCCCCAGTGCTTGCAGCCCTGAGATCATGCGGCGCAAAGGTGGCGGCGGCACCCCAGCCCACTCAGCTGGTGATTGGGTGTCAGCTGCGCAGTCAAAAAGAGCCAGAGGGCCCCACCAACAACACTTGGAGCGCAGGCAAGCTCTACCAATGTTGACCCATGGAATGTCTGTATCATGAGGCGCAGTAGCAAAGAACGCCCCCCACCACGCATGCCGAGCAACCATATGCTCATACCAAGGCAACACACCAAAGCCACCATCAGCTGGTCTGCCAACAAGAAGTCGCGCAGGAATGCCGGTGAATTTTCTAGTGACATCCGAGGGTGCCAACCCCCTGTCAACCAACTTGGCCACCTTGGCCTGCAGATGCTGACACTGTTGCGCGGAAGGCAGGTCTGAGAATTCCGCAGCATACAAGAGTTTGCTAACCCCGTATGATGCACTGCCCATACCCCTGCCAAAAATGGACAGCGCCTTTACGCGGGACAACCTTGTCAAGGCTGCTTCAACTCCCTGCACTTTCTCCTCCCAACTGAGAGGGGAAGATGCCCCAACACACACCCCCAGCACATTAGCCTGCAAGGTTGGAGTAAGCTGCGAGGCAACTGGCGCGGGCGGCTGCTGCTGCTGCTGCTGCTGCTGCTGCTGCTGCTGTTGCTGCTGCTGGAACTGCATGCGCACTGCTCGCCCAACTAGGAGAAGTTTGGTCTTTTGCATGTTGAGTTGTTGGCCGGATGCAGCAGCCATGCGTTGCATGTGTATCAAAAACGGCTGCACTGCATCCACTGAAGGCAGGTACACCTGAGTGTCGTCCGCAAACTGTGTAACACACAGGCGGTGGCCGAGCACTGTGACGCCAACCCCCTTGGACGCCAAAAAACGGAGCAATGCTTCACCAACAAACAGGTACAGGAGCGGTGACAACGGGCACCCCTGTCGCACACCGGCTTTGAACACCCGCTGCTCTGACCTGAAACCATTGATCAAGCCACAAGCACGTGTGGCAGTCAGCAATTTTTAGCCCAGGAGCAATAGCCGGCACCCACACCCATGGCACTCATAGCATCCAGTAAAAACTGCTTGTCGATGGTGTCATATGCTTTGGCAAAATCCAACAAGGCCGCCACCACACCACTATCGCTGGGCACGGCATGCATCAGCAGCTGGACAGTGATGATGTTATGCCCGATCCGCCTGCCCTTCAAGAAAGCTGTCTGAGTGGGGGCGATAGCACCACCCAATACCACCTGCAGCCTATTCGCCAGGATCCGCGCAAGTAAACGGTAATCCAAGTTCAACAGCGTGATAGGTCGGTAATTAGCAGCCAAGGTAGTGTCGCCAGCTTTGAAAATACCCACAATCACCCCATCCAAGAATCCCACGGGGGTGGCGGCCAGAGCACCAACAGCACTGAAAACCTAGACCAAAACAGGAATCAGAAGGTCCTGGCAATGCTTGTAAAACACTGCTGGCAACCCATCCAACCCCGGCGATGACGCTGGCTTGCACGCCGCAAGCGCCTGTTTGATCTCTGCTGTTGTCACATCAGGACTGCCGTCAGCATCCGCAGGTTGCCGGGGGCGGCTGCGCACTGCTGCCAGCACTTCGGCCTGCGCTGCTGCATCCACCTGCGGCTGCCTGCTGACCCCTGCCCACTGTGCAATCGCAACGGAGGCAGGGCCTGCCCCCTCCCATACAAAGTTGCCGGCGGCAGAGCGCAGGGCAATCACTGTTGAGACTGACCCCCCCGCTGCACTGCTGCCAGCTCGTGCGGGGTTTTAGATTGAGGAGAGCTACATGGGTGTGCACGTTGGAAACGGAACACTTCGAGGACTGCAGCGCGCAGGACACGAGAATAAACCACAAAAGCCTCAGAGAAGCAATTTGCAGCTTCCTCACCCAAAGTAACACAAACTCTGCGCAGAGAAAAATCATCAGGACGGAACAAAAAGGTGTCAACGTCAGCGAAATAGGATTGGAACATGCAGACATGGCAACAACTAGCAGGTACTGGGCACCTCGGTGCTCCTGCTTCAGGTGTTGAAGACATTGTACAACATGATGATCAACATGATCATAACTCTCTGCTACTAGAACGCGCACAAAGCAACAGCATAACCCGCAGCGCCGTGGCACCACAGGCACCTGCCACCCTACTGATGTGTCTGGCAAGGCCACACCCCTGGCAATGGCACCTGCCCAACACACCTACTGGCTGACACAGGCTGCATGAGAGTACTAACAGCACAAGACATGCAACCACATGTAGCAAAACGGATCAAAGAGCAGAGGATGCAAGAAATAACCCCAATTCATGCTATGACGCAGAGGCCAAGTCCCTTCTTGGTGCGGGTTGAGGAGAGTTTTGTTTTGAGGGGTTACACGGTGTGCTCAAGCGGCTACGCCACAACGGACACCTGGAATAAAAGGAAGCTGCGTGCAGCTCAACGCAGGCTGTCACTCAAGGAGGCTCAACCCCCAGGAAAGCCTCTGTGTGTGGGGCCATAACATCAGCCGTGCTCAGCACGACCCGTCGTCCCCATCACACGCAAATGTTGTTTGCTTGGAAGTATGAGGAGAGTTACATGGGTGTGCGAAAGAAAGGTGTGCGGGTCCGGGATTTCAAGCACTGCAGTGCGCAGTACACGACCTTTGAATGGTCTACCCAGACTCCTCTCCTCTCCGGGTAGGGGGTAAACCACCGAAACCCCCCTACCACTCGGTTGGGCGACAACGTGGGTGGGCCGCACCAATGAGCCGCTCGAGTATTTTTGAGCGCTTTCGACTTCAGCGAGGTTCGAACCCGAGACCTCGAGATTAGGAGCCAGACTCTCTAACCACTGAGCCACGTGTTTAATGTCCCGCCGGTGTGCGGGAAGAAGAACCCCCAGGGTTGTCAACCCCTGGTTGGGTATCCCGCTTTCCATGTTAATTCATGGAGTCCGGCGGGACGTTAAACACGGGTGGCTGCTGGACTGTTAAGAGCTGTGGCTCCAGTGGTTAGAGAGGCTGGCTCTCAACCCAGGGCCTGGGTTAGGTCCCAGGTTCGATTCTGGGGTCGGGAACGGCGGCTGCAAAAAACTTGGCCGGCCCTCCTGTGTCGCCCTCCCCAGACGATTCGGTTCCCGGATCGCTTCTCGGTTGCGGCATAGTTGGGTGGTAAGGGGATTTCGGAGGTTTGCCCCTTACCCCGACAGAAGAACCAGCGGTGGGCTGCCGGATTGCCGGCAGAAGAGTCCCGTTAAACACAGGGGGAATGGATTCGTTGCCTCCGGCCGACGTAGTCGGTTGACTCCATGAATTAACATGGAAAGCGGGATACCCAACCAGGGTTGACAACCCTGGGGGTTCTTCTTAATTCATGGAGTCAACCGACTACGTCGGCCGGAGGCAACGAATCCATTCCCCCTGTGTTTAACGGGACTCTTCTGCCGGCAATCCGGCAGCCCACCGCTGGTTCTTCTGTCGGGGTAAGGGGCAAACCTCCGAAATCCCTTACCACCCAACTATGCCGCAACCGAGAAGCGATCCGGGAACCGAATCCTCTGGGGAGGGCGACACAGGAGGGCCGGCCAAGTTTTTTGCAGCCGCCGTTCCGACCCAGAATCAAACCTGGGACCTAACCCAGGCCCTGGTTGAGAGCCAGCCTCTCTAACCACTGAGCCACGTGTTTAACGTCCCGCCGGACGGTGTGCGGGTTGATTGAGGAGAGTTACATGGGTGTGCACGTTGGAAACGGAACACTTCGAGGACTGCAGCCGTATGGTGGAAGCAGCCCAACCTCCTGCAGCTGGGCGCACCAAGACTGCCCTCCCAGGCCATCCTTGCGACGGCAGGGGCAGCTCATTGGGCGTGGCCATGCCCATGGGCAGCAGCGGCAGCGACAGCAAAGCTGGGAGCAGCAAGGCTGGGGGAAGGAAAGCTGGCGTTGGCAGCAAAGCTGGCGGGGCCAGCAACGCTGGCATCGGCAGCAAAGGGGGCAGTGGCAGCAAGGGTGGCAGCGGCGGCAAAGCGAGCAGTGGCAGCAGCAGCGGCAGTGGCAGCAGCGGTACGAGCACCAGCGAGGGGGCCCGCGGTCGCAGCAGCAGTGGGGGCCGCAAGGGCGGCCGCAGGCCGAGGTACAAGTTCCCCGAGGTTGCAACAGCAGCTGGGGCAGCAGGTGGTGATGCAGCAGCTGCAACTGCGTCTGCCGCCCGTCCCAAACGGCATGCGAGCTCTGTAGAGCGCAGTCTGAGTCCTCCCAAGAAGCGGCTCGGCGGGGGGCAGCCGCCAGATGACCCGATGGTGCAGGCCGCTCTGGACTGCACCCCACCAGATGCTGCAGCAACAGCACAGCTGGGCTGCCAGCCAGCAGCCGATGCTGGCTGGAGGCAGCCGCGCCGTCGGCCTGCAGCGCGCAAGGCGGAACAGCACCAGCACCAACCACAACAGCAGCAACAACAGCAACAGCAGCAGCAGCAGCAGCAGCAGCAGCAGCAGCAGACTCTGCTGCTGCAGCAGCACAATCAATTTGACGTCCTGATGGACGACGCCACAGCCCCAGCCAGTGCCGCCACCACCTCTACCGATGTCCAGTAGGACCATCCGTGCAAGAGGAGCTGGCAGGCGGTGAAAGCTCCGCCTGGCAAGCCACAACATTGGCGGCTCACCTGCTGCAAACCTGGATGCATACGCCGCCCAGGCAGCCAGCGAGTGGGTCGACGGGGATTATGACATCATCTGTGTGCAGGAAACGCGAGTCGACACGTTTACTGTGGCTGGGGCGATTGCTAAGGTGAACAGAGCCGCCAAAGCTCGCGCCCAGGAGTTACGGCGCTCGGAACACCTTGGTTTTGACTACAAGTTTTGCCCTAATACTGTCAACCACAGAGCAGGGGGTGTGTTGATCCTGTGGAAAGTGCAGCTTGCGACCGTGGGGAGCTTGGAGGTCCTCCCTGAAATCGCAGGTGACAGGACCAGTTCTGGTCGGCTGCTTGTTGCACGCTTCAAGTGGGGTGGGCACACCTTTCAGTTGGCGTGTGTGTATGCTCCGTCTGCTGACTCTGTGGGTCGGCAGGTATTCTTTGATCAGGATGTAGCACCTGTGTGGGCCGCCCGCCCAGCTGCCAGCATCTTTGCAGGCGATTGGAACTGTGTGGAAGCTCCCGTGCTTGACCGGAGGTGGCAGGGGGGTCGTCCTGCATCTTCTGACCCTAATGGTGATGGGCCCAGCTCGCGTGCATTGCGTGCTGCGCTGCCGCACTCAGTGGATGTGTTCAGACTCCGTCATCCCACTAAGCGCTCATACACTTTTTACTCCGCGGCGAACGGGCATATGGCCAGGCTGGACCGCTTTTATGTGGGCTCTGCAATGGCCGGCAGTGTGGTTGCTTGCTGGCATGTGCCATCCTCACTCTCCGACCATCATCCTGTGGTCATGGACTTGTTGTGTGCCGTTCCCCCTCAGCCAATTGGCCCGGGTGTGAGGCGGGCGAAATTTGACTTTTGGGGTAGCAGCAATCACAAATGTCAGTTCAAGCACTGGTTGCGCAGGGAACTGGAGGGCATGCCTACGGGCGATGTGGCTCTGTTGCAGTGGTGGCCGGGGTTCAAGAAGAAGGCCTTGTGGATGGCCAGAACTGTGCGCAAACGCTGGCGTACAGACACGGCACCGCGGTCCTTTGCTCTGCTGCAGCAGCAGGTAGCAGCCGCATTGGAGCAGCTTGGGAACTTGCCTGCGGCCGCCAGTCAGCAACAGGCCGATGCTGCTGTGGCAGCAGTAGCAGCAGCCAGAGGCGCATTGAGGGACGCACAAACAGCAGCTTGGGCCAACAGCTCCAGGGCGCAGCGGCAGGCTTGGCTTCATCATGGAGAGCAGCCGAGCCCACACATTACTAGTCAGCTGGCAGCAGTGCAGCGGGGGGGTCAGTCTCGCAGAGTGATTGCCCTGCGCTCTGCCGCCGGCAACTTTGTATGGGAGGGGGCAGGCCCTGCCTCAGTTGCGATTGCACAGTGGGCAGGGGTCAGCAGGCAGCCGCAGGTGGATGCAGCAGCGCAGGCCGAAGTGCTGGCAGCAGTGCGCAGCCGCCCCCGGCAACCTGCGGATGCTGACGGCAGTCCTGATGTGACAACAGCAGAGATCAAACAGGCGCTTGCGGCGTGCAAGCCAGCGTCATCGCCGGGGTTGGATGGGTTGCCAGCAGTGTTTTACAAGCATTGCCAGGACCTTCTGATTCCTGTTTTGGCCCAGGTTTTCAGTGCGGTTGGTGCTCTGGCCGCCACCCCCGTGGGATTCTTGGATGGGGTGATTGTGGGTATTTTCAAAGCTGGCGACACTACCTTGGCTGCTAATTACCGACCTATCACGCTGTTGAACTTGGATTACCGTTTACTTGCACGGATCCTGGCGAATAGGCTGCAGGTGGTGTTGGGTGGTGCTATCGCCCCCACTCAGACAGCTTTCTTGAAGGGCATGCGGATCGGGCATAACATCATCACTGTCCAGCTGCTGATGCATGCCGTGCCCAGCGATAGTGGTGTGGTGGCGGCCTTGTTGGATTTTGCCAAAGCATATGACACCATCGACAGGCAGTTTTTACTGGATGCTATGAGTGCAATGGGTGTGGGTGCCGGCTATTGCTCCTGGGCAAAACATTGCTGACTGCCACACGTGCTTGTGGCTTGATCAATGGTTTCAGGTCAGAGCAGCGGGTGTTCAAAGCCGGTGTGCGACAGGGGTGCCCGTTGTCACCGCTCCTGTACCTGTTTGTTGGTGAAGCATTGCTCCGTTTTTTGGCGTCCAAGGGGGTTGGCGTCACAGTGCTCGGCCACCGCCTGTGTGCTACACAGTTTGCGGACGACACTCAGGTGTACCTGCCTTCAGTGGATGCAGTGCAGCCGTTTTTGATACACATGCAACGCATGGCTGCTGCATCCGGCCAACAACTCAACATGCAAAAGACCAAACTTCTCCTAGTTGGGCGAGCAGTGCGCATGCAGTTCCAGCAGCAGCAACAACAGCAGCAGCAGCAGCAGCAGCAGCAGCAGCAGCAGCCCGCGCCAGTTGCCTCGCAGCTTACTCCAACCTTGCAGGCTAATGTGCTGGGGGTGTGTGTTGGGGCATCTTCCCCTCTCAGTTGGGAGGAGAAAGTGCAGGGAGTTGAAGCAGCCTTGACAAGGTTGTCCCGCGTAAAGGCGCTGTCCATTTTTGGCAGGGGTATGGGCAGTGCATCATACGGGGTTAGCAAACTCTTGTATGCTGCGGAATTCTCAGACCTGCCTTCCGCGCAACAGTGTCAGCATCTGCAGGCCAAGGTGGCCAAGTTGGTTGACAGGGGGTTGGCACCCTCGGATGTCACTAGAAAGTTCACCGGCATTCCTGCGCGACTTCTTGTTGGCAGACCAGCTGATGGTGGCTTTGGTGTGTTGCCTTGGTATGAGCATATGGTTGCTCGACATGCGTGGTGGGGGGCGTTCTTTGCTACTGCGCCTCATGATACAGACATTCCATGGGTCAACATTGGCAGAGCTTGCCTGCGCTCCAAGTGTTGTTGGTGGGGCCCTCTGGCTCTTTTTGACTGCGCAGCTGACACCCAATCACCAGCTGAGTGGGCTGGGGTGCCGCCGCCACCTTTGCGCCGCATGATCTCTGGGCTGCAAGCACTGGGGGATGTGTGTGATGTGCAACAGCAGCAGCAGCAGCAGCAACAGCAGCAACCGCAACAACAACAGCAACCACAGCAACAGCAGCCAGCGCTGCCGCTACAACAGCAGCAACCGCTGCTGCTACAGCAGCAGCAACCGCTGCCGCCACGGCAGCAGCAAGCGCTGCCGCTACAGCAGCGGCAAACGCTGCCGCAACAGCAGCAACAGCAGCAGCAGCAGCAGCAGCAGCAGCAGCAGCAGCCATTGCAGACGCAGCCGCCCCTGCCTCCAGGGCAGCCGTCCCCAGGTTTGGGTCAATTGCGCCAGCAGATGGCTGTTCTTTCCAGTGCCCCGGCTCTACAGCCTGGGCCTTGGTGTGCTCTGGCCCCTGTCTTTGCCAATTGTTTCCTGCTTGGGGGTATCCCTGGTGCTAGGCCGGGTGGTTTGCATGTGTTGCCTGTTCCGCCGGCTAGAGGTGCATTCTACTACACGGGCGGGAAGGTCAGGCCCACCATTCGTACACTTGGGGATTTGATTAGGTCTCATCGTGTGATTGAACGTGTGGTACAAGCCAAACTGCCCCACCCTCTGATCCCATGCAGCAGCAGCAATGCTGAGGGCGAGTTTGATGACCTCAACTTGTTGCTGTATAATGTGCCTCTTGCATGGACTCAAGCTGCTGCAAGCGAGGCAGCAAGAGCAGGCTGGCCAGCTGTTCTGCCTTCTGCTCCTGCAGTGCCATCTGAGGCAGAACAAATTGTTGAATGCATGCTGGTCTCACGGCTTGGCTGGTATTTGCTGCCTGCAGGCAAGCCCTGCTCCATCCGGCGGCTGTCCGTGAAGACAGCTACCGCCTTGCAGCTGCGTAATTTGCGTGTTGAGCAGCAGGCTCGGAAACGTCAGTTTGTGGTCCTTGCACTCAATAACTCAAATTCAGCAGCGACTAGGGATGGTGTTGGTAGTGTGACCGCTGCGCAGCGTAAACTGTGGAAGTTGCGCTGGGATAACCGCATCAAAGAGGTGTTCTGGCGTGTGGTGTTGAATGGTGTACCTACTGCTGCTCGAATGCCGGGCGTGCAACGTGCTTGCTTGTGTGGTGCGTGTATGCCTGGGTATGACCACCATTACTGGCACTGCCCTGTTGCGCAAGCGGTGGTACAGTCCATAGTGGAGAATTTGCCTACAGCATGGTGCACTCGCACGCCTGGATCCTCAGCTTTAAGTATGCAGCATATTTGGCTCATGCAACCGCCGCATGGTGGGCGGAGTGTGCTCACGTGCGTGTGGCGTGTCGTGTGTTTGGCGGCCTTCAATGCTATGGATGTTGGCAGGAGGGCAGCCAACCTCCAGCATGTGCTGAACAGGCAGCATGACCTTGTTGCCAGTCCAGCAGGTGGCCCTGCCCGGGCGCCACCTGCTGACCAGCAGCTTATCACTCAGTTGTTGCAGCCTGCTACTCCCTCAGCTGCGCAACTGGCTCATAATGAGGCAGTGAGGCAGCACAGAGAGCAGCAGCAGCTACAGCTTCAGCAGCGGCGACAGCAGGAGCTTGATGAGCTGGTGCAGACGAAGAAGAAGGCGGCGGTGGCTAGGTTTTGGGAGCTGCTGGTTGACTTCATAGTCATCAAGGCGGCACCCTTGACCTGGCTGGATATTGTGCCA
>JACERP010001137.1:0-27238 GCA_014080715.1 Scenedesmus sp. NREL 46B-D3 | reverse complement strand
CAATGGGCCGTCAAACAATCCATATCACATGTGGAGCCCAGGAGCCGTTAAATCCGTTCTTTACATGTTTTCTATGCCACCAAATCATCGTTGGGTTACTGCGGTGAATTAACATGGGAAGCGGGATACCCAACCAGGGGCAGGGTTAACAACCCTGGGGTTCTTCTTCTTCGGTTACTGTGGTACACCAGAAGATTCTGTGCAGGCTGGCGAGGCTTACTAGTACATGGACTAAGCATTACGGTGCTGCTGGTTGTCAAATGGCTGCTGCCTTTTATACAGCCTGAGTCAACCCACACCCAGGCTTGTGCACAATTGTCCAGAACCCAGTGAGTGAGTGCTCCAACACAGGATGCATTCACAGTTTGGATGTTACACGATTCAATGCAAGTTGCCCTGGACCACGTGCCAGGTCTGGACACAACATCCACACCTCACCCACACACTATGCTACTGTGCTGCAGGCACACTGAACATGTCGTCCAGCCACCTGTCAATATCAGCTTCACCAACCCCATCGTCACCCGCTGCAGCACCATCAGACGCTGAGTGCTGCCGCCGCTGCGGACGGCGTCCATCTCCCTCGCTGCCCTCGCCGTCTGCGCTGCGCCGCCGGCTGCTTTTGCTGCCGCTGCCTCCTTGATGCCGTCCTTCGTCATCCTGCCCCTCATCGCGCTTCCCGTCTCTGTCTTTATGCTTGCGCTTTCGCCTGTGATGCAGCTGCCTACCTTCGTCCGCAGCTGCTGCTTCACCGCCCTGCTCCTGCTGCCACTTGCCTTTGCTGTTCCTGCTGCTGCTGCTGGTCCTGCAGCTCCATTGCTGACAGCCCCACCTTCCTGTACTCCTTTTCGCGGCCGTAGTTGAGCTTCTGCCCACACGCCTCACAGAGCCGCAGCTTCACTAGCGCCTGCTTGGGCTGCCCTGCTTCCACGTAGGCAAAGTTGACCTCATAGCTGCAGAGGCCTGCTGCTTCGCTGCAGCCGCGTGCACCGCAGGTGAAACTGGCCCTTGCCCGAGACAACCTCCTGCTTGGTGCGCCAGCGCATGCCTATCCTGGACTCCTTGTACTGCAGGCAGGCAGCATGGAGGCGCGTTGGTGCAGCAGCATGAGAGCAGCAAAAACACGGCATGATCTGGGTGCATGATGCAACCTTATCCGGTGTACCTGCCCAAATCACGGCTGGTTGGGCAACCGCAACAGGGCGCTTTGTTTGCACGCATTGGTGCTGGTTTGCCCCCCAAGCGCGCCAGCCCACTGCTGCCGTCATGCCCGTGGCGCACACACTCCTCTGCACACACCTGCCGCTGCAAACAACATGTACCGGACACAGCGCGTGCTCACCTGCTGAGGTCGGCGATGGCAAACTCCCGGAACAGGCGCGCATAGTACTTGCGCGCCAGCCGCGCCCCCCAGCTGCCACCCTGCTCCCCTTCGTCGTCCTCCGGCCCTCGCAGGAAGCGGTGGTGTGCTCGCAGCGCGTCCTCGTCTGATATGGTCGAGGCGAGCGCTGCTGCTGCTGCATCGCGTGGCTGCTGCGTCGTTCCGTCTGCAATGCATGGCGACGGCAGGGGACGCGGCAGGAAGCATCGAGCGAGTGAGGCAAGAGCAAGCGGATGTCAACATAGCAGACAACACAGTGGGCACCTTCCCTCCCTTGCCTGCAACACAAGCATGATGACATGCAAGGCCGCGCTGCAGCATTGCCGCCGCCGCCCGGCCGTATCTGGGCATCTGTGGTGCCTGTCATGCAGGCAACAGCAACAGCTATCCACATCTTCTTCTTCGCAAGCAAACAAGCACAACCAGCAAGGGTGGCTGCCGTGCCATCATACTCAGCACGACTCATCGCAGGGCACCAGCGGTTGCATCTCAAGTCGCCGCCATGCTGCCTCACCTCTCTGCAGCTCTGCCAGCAACCGTTGGTGCCGCTGGTGTGCTGTGAGTCCTGCCAAGTTGTCCCTGTAGTACTGGCTGCGGCTGACCCTGTCATACACGTCCGCACGCACAGCGCTGAAGCGTGCCATGCTGCTGGCTAGCTCTTCCTACTACTGCCACAGCAGGGCCCCTGTTGCTGCTGCAGCAGGACAGATGCCCAGCTTGGCTGGTTTAATTGCTGCAACCGGCGAAACAGGCAGCTGCAGGTTGTGCTGGACTGGTGGCTGAAGCAGTTGGGTGTGCGTCCTGCTTATCCAAGCTTGCAGCACACGCTTGCAGGAAGAGTGCTTGCAGGACCTACGCTGCTGCGCGCCTCAACGGTCAGGCAGCAGCAGCAGCAGCACTGTGTCACGAGGAGTCACTGATGCTCGCGCTCAATGTACTGTGCTAGCTCAGGTGGCAGCCTTGGTGTAGCCACAAACGCTAATAGCGGGTGCCGGCTGCCTGCCTTTACGGGACCTGTCTCACTCTCTAGCTTAGCTGGAAACACCTGGCCCCTGCCCAGCAGTGCGTCGCGGCTGAAATGCTGGGCAAACCACGGAGCAGCCCGCTGCTTCAGCAGCGCTGTGAAGGCACTGTTGCCCTGCACTCCCTGTTTCTGGACAAAGGGCTCCTTCTCGGCCATGCTACAGAGCCACCAGGCTGGCGGAAGCGGGCAGATGTTGCTGCTGCAGCAGCCACATACGGGCTGTAGCGGCAGCAGGTGACGGTTGGTTGATTTTGTGCTGTACACACAGTCAGGGACCCCTTACGCATTACTTGCGGTCGTATCGCAACTTTACATATATGCAGCGTATTACGTAGTGGCTGAAATGTACAGCACAGGTACAGCAGCACAACTAACAAGTGCTATGACAGCAAAACTGCTGAAGCAGAACACAAGGTTGCTACCGCCACTCCTACTACCAGCTTGATTACGTTTGTTTGCGTACTGGTATACGATTGAAGAGAGTTACCGGAAGAGAAGTCTCCTGCGATATTTGCAATTACAGCCGCGCCTTGCAAGTTGTTTTGTGTACTGTATACACAAAGGACCAATTTTGGATACTTGTTTGACAAGCTTGTGATTCAACGCAGCTAAACGTGTGGTGGACAGCAATACCACAAGGGCAGCCAGCCATGCTGAGTGTACAGAGAGCAGTTTGCTCGTCACAGGCAAGCACGGCCACATGAGCAGTTCTTTGTTACCAGCAGTTGGTCCTGCTGTGGAGTTTCATTGGTGACCTGAGCAGCAGCAGCAGCACCACTACCATCTACAGCCTGTTTCTGGATGTGTCTGCATCCATGCAACATTCACATACACTCCCAGCAGAAGCATGCACGCCTGTCATAGATGGACAACGGCATCAAAGCGCTCGGCTTATTTGGCTTGGTTGTGCACATGCAGCGCCATGGCGTCATCATGCCGCTGCCTGCTGGTCCCACGCGCAGCCCCTTGCTGCCGCGTCGCCGCACCCAGCCCCTGACCACACGGCGTGCCTCACGCACAGCAACAGTGCGTCCTCGAGCCCTCTTCTACCCCAGTGGCGGCAGCCAGAACCTAAACCGCATCGTAGCAGCGCCGCCGCAGGCCAGGCAGGCGCTGCTGAGCTCGGCCATCAGCTCCTGCAGGAGCTGGCAGCAGCTGGGCGCTCTGGTTGAGTCGTATGGACCGTACCTCAGCCTCAACAATATCAGCCACTGCCTGACGCGCCTGGAGCAGGTGCTGGCAGCTCAGCAGCCGACGGCAGGAGAAGCCCAGCAGGTGGGACTGTGCGTGTGGCATTTGTGCTGGCGTATGGAGTCAGCTCAGCTGTTGTCAGCCCGTGGCAGCAAATGCAGGTCAGGCAGTGACAAACCGCTGGATTTGTACTATATTGTGTACAGATGGCGTGGAAGCGCCCTCGGCTCTCCCGAGGCACATGTGGTTCTCCAGCTAAAGCTCAAGCAGCAAGCTGGTGAAGGGTGCGCACAGCCCATCCACACTGCTGCACACTGCCGGTGCGAGCACAGCACCCGCCTGCCCCACCAACCAGTGAGCATTGCAGCAGCAGCCCGTCCTGCCTCTCTGCATTCATTCTGACTGTCCTCCGACCGTCATGGGGGCTAACAAGCTGGTGGGTGATGCAGTCGGCTAGCACAGCAGTGGATGCTGCCGGCAGTGCAGGTTGAGGTTCTTGGTGTCCAGGCAGCTGGCACGGGCCTTGTCTGCCCCTCCATCTGCACTGCAGTCTGCCGTTGACCCAGCGGCGGGTGCTGTGCGCTGCTGCTGATCAGGTCGAGGTCCTGCTGGAGTGGCTGCTGAGGAGGGGCAGGGAGCTGAACGCCACAGCACAGCTGGGGCCGCAGGCGCTGGGGGCGACAGCAGGAGCGCTTGCACGCTTGCAGGATGCCCAGCGGCGGCAGCAGCAGCAGCAGCAGCAGCAGCAGCTTTCGCAGCAGCGTCAGCAGCAGCAGGCGAGGGGCGTGCGGCAGAGGGTGCTTGAGGAGGAGGAGGCAAAGCGGGCTGATGCTGTTGCAGACAGGCGGCAGCTGATGCGTCAGCTGGTGGATGCCGCTGTCGCGCAGCGCAGCCGGCTGTCACCGCAGGTGCGGCGTTGGGGCTTGCGCAGCACACCTGCACCTTGTAGCATGCAGGAGTGCATGCAGGAATGCAGTTGCCTGGTGGCCTCATCGGCCTTGGTAGGGTCTCGCCAGTGCTGCTGTGGGACTTCCTTTCGCCGAATGCTTCGCTTGGGCCTTTGCACAGTGCCTGCTGCGCTGATGCACTGTGGTCGCTGAGCGCCTCCTGCTGCTTTGTGGCGCGCCCGTGTGTGGCTGCAGGCGCTGAACGGCATCCTGTCAGGCCTCGCCAGCCTGGAGGACTCGGGCATGTCCGCAGATGAGATCAGGCAGCTGCTCAACATCCCAACACAGCAGCAGCCGCGCAGCAGGCAAGAGGCAGCTGCAGCACCAGCAGCTGGGCCGGCGTCACTGGCAGCGCAGCAGGCACAGCAGCTGCAAGGCCGCGGCCGCCAGCAGCAGCAACAGCAGCAGCGCGTGGTGGCTCCCGATGAGCTGCAGCGGACTGCTCGGCAGTTGGGCCAGATGTCGCCTGAGCTTGCGCAGGAGTGGCACGACAGGGCCCTGCGGCAGAAGTTGGAGCAGGTGAGTTGAGGGGTGAGGGGTGGGTTGCGCTGATGGTCCGCTGCACCAGGTGAGGCGAAGGGTGCAGCGTACTGCCAAGCACCAGATCTGCGTGTGCGCGGCTTACCGCAGTGCTGCAGGTGCCTTGCTTGGTGCCTGCCGTCTCCTTGCAGTACTTGCTGTGGCTGCGCTGCCGTCACTTCCCAAACTGCCACTTGTTGGATGCGGTGTTCTTACGGAAGGTCCGTGCGAATGATGCTTGGCTGCTGCGCGCTCCTGCCGCTGCGTGTCGTCTTCCTCCCAGGGGACATTGCCTGCCGCTGTGGACCAGCGCTACCTTTCTGGCTTCCTTGCTCGTGAAGTCGACAGGGCAGCAGAGCGGGCACGAGACACCACCACCGCCAGCAGCAGCGGCAGCGGCAGGGTTGCCGCGCCGTCTGGTGCTGCGCTGCTGCAGGCTGTGCTGGCCAGGCATGGACCGCTGCTGGGTGTGGCGCACTTGGCGCTTGCAGGACACCGGCTGGCCGAGCTGCAGCAGGAGCGGCTTGCAGGAACGCAGCAGGTGGGCTGGGGTGTCAGCTGGCTGGCGCGGGTTGGGTGGTGGCAGGTGTGTAGGCACCATGCGTGCATTCAGCGGTGGATGGGCACGGCGGGGTGCGCTGCGTGCAGTGCTGTGCCAGCAACGGGCGGGAGGCATTGGTGGCACGAGGGTTCTGTGGTAGGGGTGGTGTTGCGGCCCAGGCACAGCACCGTGGACTGAAGTCGCTGCTGCAGGTTCATGCGGGGAGGTGGCGGTGGAAGCTGGTGTGCAGCCGCAGCCAGCCGAGCTGCAGGACATGGACGGCGCTGCTGGCACAAGCGCTGCGGCCTGCACGTGCACTTGCTCCCTTGATGCTGCGCACTTGTGTGTTGTCACGCTGGACCTGTGCCGTCGCATTGCCCGCCACCTGTGCCTGCTGGGGCTGCCCGTCTCGCCGCGTGTGCCACCACCGACACGTGCTCGGGTGTTGCCGCCTCTGCCCTTCACAGGAGGTGCAGGCAGTGGCCAGCCGCCTCTTCCAGCTGGCTCAGCCGCGCATGCCTTCAGCAGATGCAGCCAGCCTGAGCAGCCTCATCAGCAGCTGCAAGGAGCTCGGCCTGTACAGCGACAGCCTGCTGTCGGCTGCACTGGCGCGCGCCAGGGCGCTGCTGCAGCAGCAGCTGCAGGGAGGCGCCGGGTTCAGCGCGCGCCAGCTGGGTGTGGTGCTGCACAGCCTGGCAGTGCTTGGCCTGCGGCCGAGCGATGGGTGGCTGCACCTGGCTGCGGCGACTGCAGGTGCATGGGGGCAGCGAGTTGGCGGGTGGAGCCCGTGGGTGTGCCTGCAGGATGATTGCAGCCGCAGCACTGCGGCTGAGCAGGGAAGCAAAGCAAGGGACAGCAGAGTCACCCCCACCCCTCCCCACAGGCCGCGCATGCAAGCAATGCCGGCAGCACCCCTGTCCGCACACTCCACAGCAAGGCAATGTAACATGAACGGTGCAGTGTGCGGCTTTGCAGCGGCCACCTGCAGGTCTCGTGGCTGTTACCGTCATTGTGCAGCCACACGTCTGCCCGTGGTGATGCACACATGCGCCGTCGTCCCAGCCCGTGCTTGCGTCCTCACTCGCCACCCACCACCTGCCATCGTGTGCGTGCCTCGTCCTTGCCTGCAGGCCAGCTGCTGCCCAGCTGCTCCCTGACAGACCTGGAGCGCCTCGCCAGCAGCCTGCTGCTGATGCGCGCAGCACCCGGCAGGGAGTGGACAGCAGCAGCAGAGGCGCAGCTGGAGCAGCTGGCAGCAGCCATCGGCAGCAGTGCAGCGGACCCTGCGCGTGCACGTGCACTTGTTGGTGAGGATGATGGCGCGAATGATGAGCAGGGGAGGAAGCAGCAGATGCTGCAGCCGGCAATGCACGCAAGGCACTTGTCGCGTGTGTCAAGGCACTGGCACTGCTGGGCGGCAGGCGCGCTACAGCCTGGTATAGGAGCATTGTTGCAGAGGAGGAGCAGCGCCAGCGGCAGCAGGAGCGGGCTGAGCAGCAGGAGCGGGCGAGGCAACAGCGCGAGGCAGCTGCGGCAAAGCAGCAGCAGCAGCTGCAGCAGCAACAGGAGCAGCAGTGGCAGCAGCTGCAGCGGGCAGTTGAGCAAGAACGCCTGCTCCAGCATGAGCAGCTGCAGCGACAGAGGCAGCAGCGCCTCGCACCTGCTGCTACTAACGAAGATGCGCTGAAGCGGCAGCTGCGCAAGGCAATGGCTCAGCAGCCCTTGCACCAGCAGCAGAGGCAGCAGCACAAGCACCATGCTGCTGCTGGTAGCAGTAGCAGCAGGAGTAGCAGCAACAGGCAGCTGACAGCGCTGTCATCTTTGGACGACTTCATGAGTCAGGCTCTGCAGGAGTCTGAGGCCAGCAGCAGCGGCAGCAGCCACCCGCAGCAGTCTGCGCTGCCTCACGCCACCACCGCTATTGGCGAGGCATCTGACGGGTCAAGCTCGGAGCCAGGGCCAGTAGGAAACACACAAGCGTCCGATACACTCGGCAGCAGCAGCAACAGCAGCAGCAGCAGCAGCAGTGCTGCGGCTAAGAAGGCAGGGCAGCACAGCACTGTGCCCAGCAGTGTTGAAGCTGCAGCTCCGGCGGCCTGGGCTGCTGAGCAAGCCGCACGCTGGGCGGACGCGGAAGGGGAGCAGAGCCCTGCTGCTGAGCTGCAGCAGCAGCTTGATGATAGTGTGGAGCTCTTTGGGGCTGGCAGCAGCAAGGACAGCCACCAGAAGCAGCAGCGGCAGCAGCAGGCCAACAGACAAATCCGAGCACGCAATGCAGACGCAGGTAGGGAGATTGAGGTGGACTTTGAAGGTGGCCAGCAGCAGCAGGAGCAGCAACAGCAGCAGCAGCAACGCCGCTCTGCCGCTGATGCAGCCTCTGCCCTGGCTGCCATGATGGCTGAAGTTGACCAGCAAGAGGTTGATGAGTCAGCGCAGCAGGAGGTCTTGAGAGAGCTGGGGCTGGGGCCTGAGGGTCAGGCTGGGCCTGAGGGCCAAGCTGCTGGCGGTGGTGACGGCGATGGCGAGGGTGTCATGTCCGTGCAGGAGCTCCAGGCTGCGGCAGAGGCGGTGCAGCAGGCAACGCAGCAGCTTGATGAGCTGGAGCAGCGGCAGCAGCAGGCAGCGGCCAAACAGCAGCAGCGGCAGCAGCAGGAGCAGCACAGCAGGCTCCAGAAGAAGCACCAAAAGCACAGGCAGGTGGCTGCCAAGCCTGCTGCTGCTGCTGCTGCCAAGCGCCGCCCGCTGGGGTCATCTGGCGAGGCAGCGTTTGTTGCTGCCGCCAAGCACTTGAGCAGTGGCAAGCCCAGCCGCAACTACCTGCTGGGCTGCCTGGAGGCGATTGAGATGCAGCAGCAGCAGCTGAAGCAGCAACTGGCTGAGAAGCAGGTGAGGGATGTATGGTGTCTGTGGGCCACAGCAGCTGGCATTGCCAAGCACACCGCTGCCAGCAAGCGGCGGGGCTAACGTGGGAATAGGTTCAGTCACAGGCAGTGCAGGGTGGTGGGTTGGCGGGCACGGCACGCGCAGCCACACATAGCGATGCATTGCAAACACCAAAACCTTTGGCGTGTTGCTGCACATCCTTGCAGCTGCAGCACTAACCAGAACTCCGCAGTTCATTGCACTGTCGGAGTTTTGTCGCCAAATTCAACCCATTTGGTGACTACCTTTTTCTTGTGTCGGTTCTTGTATCCTGTTTGTCGTCGCAGGCACTAGCAGCGGTGGCAGGTGCAGCGCAGCGGCAGCGAACAGCGGCAGCGCTGGATGCCAATCCCCTTGCAAGGAAGATTGCGCAGCTGCAGCAGGACTTTGACAATGCTCGCAAGCGCGCCGCAGATGACAGGGCAGGCGTAACAGCAGCAGCTGTTGCTGACGTGGCCTCAAAGCTGCTGCCGCTGCTGGACAGCTTTGATGCCGCACTTGCTGCGCAGCAGCAGCAGCAGCAGGGCGGGGCTGGTGCTGCCACGCGCGAGGCTGAGCAGATCCACACAGTGTACACCGGCCTGCACAACCAGCTCCTGAGCATTCTTAGGTGAGTCGTCTCCCTGGGTCATCAGCTTGCGTTCTGTGTGGGAGCTGCAGCTGCCTGTGACTACACACACACATAGAGCAGGCTCAATGGTTGGCGAGCAGCATGTGTTACTGCCTTCTTTGTCAAACGTGCCCGCCATCAAGGTATGTCATCGGCACCGTGTGCTTTCTGTGTCGGTCTCTCAGGAAGTAGCAGCACTGCAAGCTATCATGAAAGCACAGCAGGGACAGCAGATTCATCCGACTCCCATGCAAGTCTGTGTGTTGCGGCTGCACACACCTGTGCCCGCATGCTGTCGTGGCTGCGCTGCAGGTCCCAGGGTGTGACAGTGATCGGCGAGGGCGATGACGTGGTGGGCCAGGCCTTTGACCCAGCCCTCATGGAGGCCGTCATGCGGCAGCCGGCGCCAGCCGGCTGTGCTGACGGAGACGTGCTGCGTGTGCTGCGCAAGGGCTATGCTGTTGGCGAGCGCCTGGTGCGGCCAGCACTTGTGGTCGTGGCGTATGAGGACTAGAGCAGCACGCCGCCGCGTAGTTGCATTCGTAGAGGATTGCCAGCACAGGGAGTGGTTGGATGCACATATGGAATGCTGGAGATTTGGCAGCCAGTCACTTGGTGCTGGGCACTGGGTTTGGCTGTCTGTCATTTGCTAGCGCACAGACTGGGCAGCGTGGACTTGGCGGCTGTGTATGCACTGGGCTTGGCCGTCTGTCGTCGGCTGTCGTCGGCTGCAGCGCACAACCACGGTTGTGTTTAGGGGTCCATCAGCGGAGTTGTAGCTGGTGCGGTGGCGGCTGAGGCCACAGAGACGTTCACATGTTAGGGGCATCATCAGCAGCGCTGCTCATAGTGGCAGGAGGCGTGTACTGTGGCGGTGAGGTTGTCCACAGGCTGCATGCATATCTGTGTTCAATGTTCTGTGTTATGATGTGGGAGGGAGCACTCTCAGGTGTAAGCAGAGCTACCAAGCGTCTGGGCATAGATACAGCAGTCAGGTGGTAGGCTGTGGGGCACTCCTTTGCATGCATGCAGTGCTGTATTTTTTAATAGCACTCGTCGTGCTGGTGCTCTATCTGCTGTGAAGGTAGTTGCTGGATGTTGTGGTAGGTATGCTCTGCTTGTATGATGGCTGTGGTGGAGATGCATGTTGTCGACCAATGCCTGGTTGTAAGGTGCATGTTTGTGGCTTGAGTCAGTGATCCCCTTAAAACACTTCTGCTGCTGCCGGACTTGATGGCTTGGTTGGTTACATGATGATGGTGAACCTCGTGCAACAGGTTTGTTGGGGTGGTTAAGACGGCGGTGCTTGGTGACGGGCGTGGGCAGGTTGCTCAGTAGGTACGAGTAGTAATGGACATTGGGTAGCAGTGAAGGGCGCGGCACCCTGTTGTCAAGGCGGTGGCTGGCCACACGAGCAACGTGGGCATGCCAGTGCTCCAGATGCCATCAGCCATGGGTTTGTATGGGCTTGATCCTTGGGTTCAACCCAATGTTTTGTCTACCGGCTGACTGCTGTGGCAGCCTATTGAAGGTACTTTTACATGGTACGATGTGTACTTTCACCATGCCTGCACGTGCGCGTGTTGCTTTCTGAGAAGCAAAAATGTAATTCGCTTGCCACAGCAACCTGACGAGGTTCAACATGAGTCATGCATGAATGGTTGCTTTGAGCGGAGTAGCGGCTCGCTGGGCTAGTGCCTGAGGTCAGGTTTCAATCCACATGAGCGGAGTAGCGGCTCGCTGGGCTAGTGCCTGAGGTCAGGTTTCAATCCTGAAGATGTATTGTATTGTATTGTATTGCTTTGTCTATGCAGGCTGTGTGCATATGCACACAGCAGATGCATCTGCTGTGACAGGTGCCTACCTGATGCACATCCTGATGCACAGCTTGATGTTCTGATGTTTGGGCATAATGCATGATCGTGGAATGCCCGTACTGTTAGCTCCTACGTCAAACATCCACGATGACTCATCAGTGATCTTAACCACGGTGACTCATCAGTGATATTAACCATGGATGACTCAGCACAGCAACATTTGTTTGTCAATGACAGTGGAAGATGATGGAGCAATGGCAGGTATGTGCACTCCTAGCTCGCGCCAGGCGTTGTCAGTCAGGCAATTCAACACTTTGCTGGGTCCGTCGTATCAGCCAATTGCCTGTCCGTACCAGCCGACAGCGTGTCTAGCCACCCGAGCAGGATTGTGAATATTGGGCGTACTATCCTCGTCTTACTTTCATCAGCCCCGAATAATATTGGGACATATCCCTTACAGGGCTGACTCACCTTGTCGATTGAACTGCCGAGTAACAGCAGCCCAGGCAGCGGCATCTGGCCCAGCTCAAGTGCGAAGTCGAGTACCACACTAGTTATTAACTGACCAATCTGCAGCTGCATCACCTTCATTCAACCACGCCAGACACGCCAAGATGGGTGCCGCTCTGACCAAGGTACAGGCCCGGGAAAGAATTGCTTGGCCACCATGCTATTATCTATGTTGATGGGACCGTCCACAGCTGTACGGCAGTGCCAGACACCCTGACTGCAACAGCTCTGAGTTCGGGCCCTCAACAACGACACGGCCTGCATGCTGCACGCATGTCAGTGTAATGTTGATTTGCAGCTGCTTGTATGGCGCGGGCAAGCTACCGCAACCTTGAAGACAGCGCCAGGGCCTCCGCAGCATGCGGGGACAGCTAGCCTTGCAGTGGAGCTGGGTCGTGTTTATCTGCTCCCAGTTTATATAACCGCGATTGACAGGCAGTGCCAAGCTGCGTAACCATACAAGTTGTCGCATGGCAGCATACTGCCAGGTGGTAGTGTTGGTACTGTCATGAGCTCTGCCTGCTGACCTGTGATCCATGCCTGCTGCCTGTCTGTCCTACAGTGCTTTGGGGATGTGACCAGCGACCCCAAGAAGATGGGTATGATTGTCTCCAAAAGCTTCGGCATGTTTGACAAGGACAAGTCTGGCTACATTGATGCAGCTGAGGCCAGGGCCGCTGCTCAACAGGTATGTGTGTAGGCTGCACACTGCCTGCCCAGGCTTGTCAGCTGCTGCAGCTTGTCAAGGCAGCAGCTGTGGCAGTGGGTTGTACCACTTGGGTCCAACCGACAAACCACCCATGAACCGTGCTGGCTGTGCTCTGACCTTGTCGCTGCGTTGTTATCAGTGCGTGGGTGTTCCACCTCATGCTGCTTGCAGCTTGCTAGTTTGCTTGCTTCCACTGCTGGTATGCCAGCCATGCATTCTTAGAGCAGCACTGCAGTCAACACAACATGTTGAGCGCAGGCCAACAAAACTGCCTTGCAACGGACAAGTAACAACATGTAACAACGGACAAATGGTGCCAAGCACATGCGAGTGAATCGTGCCAATGCCTGCCTCACATGCGTGCTGCTGCTGCCAGGTCATCAACATGGCCATGCTGCAGGGCAAGGTGAAGCCTGAGATGCTGGACAGCATGTTCAACAAGGCAGCAGGCACAGACAAAAAGCTGGACAAGGCAGAGTTCCAGAGCCTGATCAGCGAGGTGCTGAAGAAGGCAGGCGTGAACGCAGCAATGCCACCTGCACCGGCAGCAGCAGCTGTCCCTGCTGCACCTGCGCCTGCAGTGGCTGCGGACGCTGCCGCAGCACCTCCTGCTGCTGCACCTCAGTAAGCAACTGGGTTGCTTTGCTGGGCGCAATGCTGTCATCACCTGTCAGTTGCGGTGGTTTGGCGTGGTGCTTCGGCAATGGCGGTTTGTTTGATCTGTATGTATTGCCTTGGCATCTGCGAAAGTTGCAGTCCAAACTGCAATGCTTGGGTTCAGCAAATGTCCTTCAATGGACTTCTTCCAAGGTGGCTTAGTAAATATATGTTCTGGAGCTGCAAGTTCAGCATCGCTCACTGTTGTGTGCGTGATGTGCTCCCACAATGTTTGGCACATGCGTGGTGTGCTGTCGATGGTTGATTATCAAGTGAATTCAGTAGATACAAAAATTACGTGGCTGTCATGTGGCTGTGCTGCCTGCAGCTTGCGACAACTGAGGCATGCGACGACTGTGTGGGACTGGTCATGAACTACAGCAGCACAGCACTTGCATGTACCCGTGTTGTGATGGCACACTTTGAAAATGCTTAGTGACAGCATCAACATTGCGCTATCTCTGGCTCGTGCACTTTGCTTGGTGCTGCGAGTGCTCCTCTTTTCTGATGATACTTTGTGTTTGACCAGCTGTTGACACATGTTAATGGTGTTGCACTGCCGCATTTGATGGCTTGTCACGCTTCTTGTGTGATAGGCATGAGCAGGGACGGGCGCAGGTTGCCTGGGTTCTGGTGCACCTCTTGTTGGCCGAGGCATGCCTAACAATCACTGTCGGCCGACGCATGCCTGAAATGACTGTTCACACAGTGATTTGTTCCTTGCTGTCAACCCTGCTAAGGCACAGTGCTGCTGCCTTTTACATAATGCTGTCTACCTGCTGGGTTTGAAGTGATGAGGTGTTGTTCTGCCTTGCCTACAGGGTAGCATGCGCTCGGGATTGCTTTGTGCACCATTGATGGTATTGGTGTTCATCGCTGGACAGCCATATGGCTTGGTTGTTAATGGTGTGGTTGTGGCTTGAAAGACGCTTTCATGATGGATCAGAGGACATGGTGTGTACGTGTGGGCCATGATGGTGTGGTGCCACTGTAACAGCTTGCTGCTGTGGTTTCTGACATTCACATTTGGAGCTTGGCAGGTCTGCTAGTGCTGACCGATTGCGAATGGGTCTGAACTCCTGGGGCCCAAGGAGACAGCATGGAGCACAGTAGGGCACTCACGCTAGCAAGCAACAAACGCCGGGCCCGCGCCGTCCTCCTGCTGCTTCAACTGCTGACATGCAAGTGTTTTTGTTACAAGAAAAGCTGGCTGTACCCACTGTACTGCATGTAATGAAACGAGTTTTAAACGGCATGTGCAAGAAAGCTGTCACGCAAGCACAAGCTCACTCCTTTGCATGCATGCAGTATCAGGGCGCGCAGCGTGTGGTGTCTCATGAGGGTTGCACCACGGATAGGTTCACCTGCTACCTTGGCCTGCATGAGGGTGATGTTATTTCGCCCACACTGTACCTGTTGTTTATCGACGACTTGCTGCGTGACGTGCATGCAAAGCGCCCTGGCGTTACCCTCATGGGCCCTCGTGATGAACCTGCAGGCCAAGTTGTGGCAGCCATGCAGGCTGATGACTTTGTTGCTGTCTGCGGGTCTCTGTCTGAAGTTCAGGCTGTGGCTGCAACTGTTTACAATTACAGTTGCCAGTGGCGCTTCAAGCTCCACAGCTTGAAGTCTGCCGTCATGCATGTGCTGCCAGCAAGACAGACCAGCCAGCTGGTCGACTCCGGCATTGTTTGGAACAATGTCCCTGTGCCTGTTGTATCCGAGTACTGCTATCTTGGCCTGTGGTTAAACAATACCTGTACATGGACCACACATTTTGAGAAGGTGCTGGCTAAGGTGCAACGTGTGAAGGGTGCGCTCATGCCAATTTGGAAGAGCCGCAGCATCAGTGTGGAGGTTAAACGCATACTGTTGCTGACGTGTGTCCGTCCCATTGTCGAATATGGCAGTGAGGTTTGGTTTCCGTCCACAGCTAGGCAACTGCAGCTGATTGACAAAGTGCAGACAGACATCATCAAATGCGCAATGCGCTGTGGCAAGGAGCGCCCATGCTCTTCAGCTCTCTTGGCAGAATGGGGTGTGAAACCGTTGCATATGTCGCTTCATCAGAGGGCTTTGGAGTACTACTACAGGATTCAGCGTATGCAGGGCGTTCGGCTGCCAAATCAAGTGTTTACAGCTGAATGGAGGCGTCCTAGTGGTGCTGTGGCGGTGACACCGTGGCACAAGTATGTGCAGAGCCTGCTGTGCAAGTATGGTGTGAATGTTGTGACCGCGGAAGGCAGAGCCAGTGCGTGCAAGAGCCATGTCAACAAGCAGGTCAGGACACTACATGCTGAAAGGATTGCATGTGAAACGTTGGAACACTCCACTCTGAGTCGGTATGTGGCTCATGTGCATCCCACTCATGTTGATGCTTTGGGTTTCAGGAGGCCTAGGCCGTACTTGCGTTCAGTGGCAATTCCACGTGGTATTGAATTGCTGTTGCGTGTTCGTATGGGTTGTCTGTGTGTACATGAGCGTACTAGTCAGTTTGGCAGTCGCAGAGCTAACTCCACTTCAGGATGTCCTTGTTGTGGTGCAGAAGTTGAGTCTTTGTCACACTTCATGTTTGATTGCCCTGCTACTTCTGCTCAGAGGGATGATATGTTTGCTGAGATCAGATCCCTGCCTGGTTGCGCTGAAAAGTTGCGCAGCGTTTTGTCCATGGCTGATTCGTCAATCAAGGTGTTGCGTTTTGTATCTGATGATATTTGGGGCAGTTCTGGAAGATGTCTGATGGTGTCACCGTGTATTGCTGCTTTTCTTGTCAAGTCTTGGGATGTGCGCAATGCATGCAAACATTCTGGAGCAGTGCTCCCTCCTCTTTCCGCCCCGGTGGGGCGCGGGGCCGATGGCGCTGATGCTATGGCTTGAATGGGTATGATGATGATGATGATGATGATGATGATGATGATGATGATGATGATGCATGCATGCAGTGCTGTGTCCTATCACATTGCAACCCTTTTCAACTTTTGACATGCAACAGTGGCATCCAATCGGGGCAGTGCCAAGTCTTTGGCATCTTGGAGGTTGTACTGCTGGTGACATCGCGGTGGGTTGTAGTGCAAGTGACATCGCGGTGGCGTACAAAACGGGCGGCAGGACCAGTACAAATGCTTTGTCTGGGCACCACCCCGTTCATGATTCCCCTGCCGCCGCACTATCTTCGCTCGCTTCAGGTAATCACACAGGGAGATAGAAGATAGGGAAGCCAACGTGCTTTGCTTCCTGTACGCGCAAGGGTTGCTGCCCTCGAAGCAACTTCACAGGACTGTGGCACTTTCAACGTGCTCAAGGTTAACAGGTGCAGCCAGCGGAGCATTACAGTGGGTACAGCCGGCATTGCTGACAGATGATGATGCAGCTGCAGCTTTGCTTGAGGGAGGCCGGGTGACTCTGCTTCGCTGGTGGGTTGTCATGGAGACCTATGCCCTTGTGCATGAGAGAGTGCTGCTGCTTGTTACATGCAACATGCACGTGATAGTAGAATGACATCATGGTATGGTGCTGGCGCGACGAGCTGACTTCAGCCCGTACGGTACATTGTATTGTCATTGCTTCATCGCAGCGGCATATCATTTTGTCGACCGTATTACCTTGGACAGCTGACAGGCCTTGCTCACCGCAGGATCGCGCATCGGGCACATTCAACCGTCAAAGCATCACTGCACGGCCGAGGTGACAGCGGACGCATCAGCACAGCGACACCGGGGGCCAAGATGAGCGGTCTGTTCGGCAAGGTGGGCAATGCAACCGCTGTGGCAGCGAAGCAAGTGCAGCGAAGCAGCTGCAGCGGGCAAGCATGTACACGTAACTGCATGTGAACAACGAGCTCTCTTGTTTGCCTTTAAACGTGCACCTGGTCTTCGCTTAGCGCGCATCCTTCCTGTTACTGCCTGCTGGTTGCTGCTGCTGCTGCTGCTGCTGCTGCTGTCACTGCAACCTGCGTTGTATGTGATGCCTGGAACACTGCACGGCAGTAGATCTCTGGCCTCGTTGGCGGTTACGGCAGTGATCCATCAAAGATGGAGCCGTTCATTGTGAAGGGCTTCAGCATGTTTGACAAGGACGGCAGCGGCAGGTGAGAGGTGCTGGTGTGGGTTACGGCCTGCCTACCGTAGACAGACAAAGCGATGAGGACGTCAGCCAGCTTAAGAGTGCGTGGGCTAGAAGGCAGGCAGGACACAGAGGATGGCATAGCTACAGCTATGTTGCAATATGCAGCCGTTTTCCAGGCAGGGCACGGCAAGGCAGCAACGCCAGCATGGTTAACGGTTGGAAGTTGTAGTATGAGTGTGTTGGTGAGCAACAACGATGCCAAACAAACCCAACAAGCCATACTTCAGCGTCAACCCCACGCATGCATGCACGGCTGGCTACAGCAAATGCCCAGCAGTGCTCCCCAGTTCACTGCACGACATGCTGGCTTCTGCGGGGGTGTAACCCAGGTTTATCGCACCCCAAGGAGCATTACAGCGTGTTCAGGGCACACTGTGGCATGCAAACCGGGGCATGTGCTGCATGCTGCGCTACAACAATCAACTTGGCATCGCAATGCAGCACCTGGGCTTGCTAACATTGATCTTTGCTGTCTTGCCTGTGGCACTGCCGCACATGCACCTGCTGCAGCATCGAGGGGCCTGAAGTGACAGCATGCGTGCACAAGGTGTTGGGGATGGCAGGCATTGACAATGTGCCGCAGAGCGCCATTGATTCCGTGTTTGCACGCGTGGCTGGGCCGGACAAGAAGCTGGACCGTGCTGAGTTTGCAGTGCTGGTGAAGCAGCTGCTGGGCCGCCTGCAGGGGCAGCAGTAACACCGTGTTGCGGCGGACGCTGCAATGTGGCTGCTGCAGCAGCAGCAGCAGCAGCAGCAGCAGCAGCAGCAGCAGCAGCAGCTTAGCAGGGCCTCAGCAGCAGCAGTCTGGGGTGCAGTAAGACAACTGCCATGGTTGGGTCTGGCGCAGATGTTGGGTCTTTTTGACCTGGCCTGTATTGCTCAGCATGATGCACTGCTTGTCGTGGGCTGCATGCAATGCTGGTCCAGGGTTCCCCGCCCAAGCTACGACGGCTCTGAGGCTGCCTCAGGCACTCTTTACGGCAGCAACAGCAAGTCAACAACAATCTTATGGTGTGCATGATATGCATGCAGCTGTGCTCAAAGGCTGCCATGAATGCCAGCTTGACACCCACCAGGTTCGCTGTAACAGGGTTGCAGGTGGTAGCTGAATTAGTACATGGCTGCAGTCCCGTTGCACCTGGTCTCCGCACCTGTCCCGCACAGCAAGCAGCTGCAGGTGCTTCAAGCACAAAGTGCGTGTGAGGTGTTGAGTTTCAAGTTGCTGGCAGCCGCTGATCAAGGTAAAAAATGGGGTGGTGAAGCGTGCGGTCGTTCATCCGTATGCGTTGTTCAAGGCATCACTGAACGACGCTACATGCATGGTGTCTACAGCTTGAAGCTGGCACGGGCTACGCTAAAAGTGCACAGCTCATCGACTAGTGTGGTTGTGGGCGGGCCCTGTTGGAGACACAATCCAGCAGCATGCATTGAGCCAGCCGCAGCAGAACTTGCACATAAATATATGCTGCGGAATGTCAGCACCAGTACAGCGCGCGACCAGGTTGCCGCCAGTGCCCACGTTAATTGAGTGACCTTTCCGGGGTTCAACTATTTCCGGATTGTTCCATCTTCACGACGTACGCGACGTCGTTCCGCGCTTGCAACAGTGCAAGCAGTTTCGTTGCTCTTCCGATGTCGTCAAAATGGCATAACTGGCTCTTCAAGTAGTTGCCTGAAGTCACTAGTGCAGTACTGCATGAAGGTACTACCTGCACTAGTAGTGACAAGGACATGAAGGCGATCATTGCTGTGCAGCTCGCTAGTCACTACATGTAGCTGTACAGCCACGGTAAAAGAGCTTGTACAGCACGCAAAGACCCACAGCAAGGTCTCGATCGCGCGACAAGCCTGGCAGAAGGCAGGCCATGCCAGGCAGAAGGCAGTCGGAAGGTCACCACGTCCACTACCCAGGCACCCCCCTTAGTTCGCTAAGGGTGACCCCTTAGTTGCTAAGAGATAGTACTCAAAATCAAAAACCAAAAAATCAACAAACACCCCTTATTTGCTAAGGATACCCCCTCAGCGGACTAAAGGAGTTAACCAACGTTGCCTGGGTAGTGGTCAGGGGCTTAAAACCCCTCAGCAAGGTCTTGATCACGCGACAAGCCTGGCAGAAGGCAGGCCAGGCCAGGCAGAAGGCAGTGGAAAAGTCACCACGTCGGGGGCTCGAGTTTCAGCAGAAGTGCGCTTGCAGAACTTCAGCAGAAGTGCACTTGCTTGGCAAGCCGGCACAGCAGGCCACACGGTACCACAGAAAAATCAAGATAATGTGTGTGGTTTCTTTACAGGTATCAGCGGATCGATGGAGAAGATTGGGTAGCGGCGTTACAGTAACAGACTGCCTGGCCTCTATTATCAGAAAAGCACTGCTACAATACGCAAATACGCGACAATCAGTGTGCCAGTGGTGTATTATGCGTTCTTGTCAAGTAAAAACTAGACGTTGAGTCCCAAGCTCAGGCTACAGAGGGCGGAGCAACAGGTCCCACCACAGGGGATCTCCTGCAGCTTTTTCTATCGTGTTTTGTTGCAAACATCCAGCCTTCGCCCATCCGCACCGTACCGTAGCATTGGTTCCAGGCAATACTTTGGCTGCTTGTGCGTAACATAATGCCTGATTGGCTTTAAGGTTCAATAGTTTACCCTTGTGGTGTGGTTTGTACGCTTGTCCTGGCTTCCACATGCGGTCGTGCACACCTGCTGTGGGTGCAGGCTACTGCCAGCGTGTGCTGCGCAAGGGCGCAACCTCAGGTTAGGTTGGTGCAAGGACGGATAGACAGCGGTGCAATGTGATTCCTTTGCTGGTTGCGCTCGACAAGAGGTCTTACCATTTAAACGCCTGCTGCGCATGCCCTCTCAGAGGCTGTCAAAGCAGTGCTCCCAGTTGAATTCAAGGGTACATGCTTAGTAATGGCCTATACATACTCCCTAATTGATTTCGCTCCTTGAATAGACCTTAAATATGAAAGGGTTGCAGTAAGCATTCTTATGCAAAGCACAACTAACGCAGCACTTTGATGCTGAGATGAGCTCCCGCCACAATGGCTGTCTTAACTACAGAGCATAGCGCTATGCTTCTCCTCTCGCAGCTTGAAGCACGCAGCTGTAGAAACAAATCATGAGCCCATGCCTCAAGGGGCGCGAGGCCAACATAGATGAACCTTTTGTGTTTAAATGCTAGTGAATTTCTCAGAGCAGGGGGCCAACCCAATCCAGATCCAGCAGTGATGCTATGGCCCATAGCAAGCCGGGCTTGAAGATGTTGGACTATGCCGTGAGGATGCCACGCTGTATAGCAACACGTTCGGGACTCGGGATGCTGCCACGTGGTGCAGGACATCACCCAGTTGCTGGTGCAGCCCTGTTGCCACACCCAACACAACTTACCTGGAGCCCAGGAGCCGTTTAAAACTCGTCCTATTATATCTGTCATTGACAACCATGTGAAAGAACGGATTCGACGGCTGCTGTGCTCCAGGTAAATGCAATACGGCATACCGTCAAAGCAATGCTGGACCAGGAGCGGCCCGCTCAAGCTCTCCTGGTGCTCCGAATGTGCTGCCATGCAGGCAAGCTCAGGCATCAAAGCATCACCTTCATGTACCACAACCAACAGCCTGCAGCAGTGAAGCCCTTCACTGCTGTGTTGGTGCAGCACAATGCAAGAGCTATGCACAATTGCAACACAGGCCCCTGCGCCACATGACCATCACACATCGCGCTGCAGCTGCGCCAGCATGTGCCCAAGCCCCCTGGCTGCCAGCGCCATGCGCACATCCCACCCCCCACCTCCTGCCGCCCAGCAGCATCCAGCGCCAGGTCAGCGGCAGCACCCAGCTGCTGCACCAGGAAGTCCTCAGCTGCAGCCGCCAGCAAGTCGAGCGCCTCCGGCTCTATGTCCAGGTCCATCATGTCGTCAGAGCCGTCCTCTGATGCTGACCCTGACGCTGCTCACCCTCTCCCTCACCAGCAGGCACCGCCCAGTCCTGCTGCATCCCTGCTGCAGCTGCTGCACTGCCGGCTTGCCATGCTGCAGCTGCACTGCCGCCAGGCTGTCCTGCTGCGAGCTGCTGCATGCGCCGCAGCGCCCTCCGCTGCTGCCGCCGCTCCGCACACACCTGCTCCAAGGCATCATGCGCCAGTTCCTCAAAGTGCGCCATGGGCCACACAGAGCCACCCTGAGACTGCTGCAGGTGCATCTCACGCAGTGCTGCGACATCGCGCAGCGGCTGCAGCAGCGGCTGCATGTTGGCCAGCTGCACCTGGTCCACATCTGGCAGGGACTGCCAGCTTGCTGCTGCTGCCTTATCGCGCAGGCTGCTGCTGTTGCTGCCTGCGTCGCCGCTCCTGCATCGCTGCTGCTGCCGCCACCCTCTGCAGCGGCGCAGTCGTACCACCACTGCTGCTGCAGGTGGTACAGCCGCGTGGCATGCATCAGCTGCTGCAGCTGCTCGCCCCTCAGCTGCATCAGCTGATCACTGCTGCCACTGCTGCTGGTGCAGCTGCTGCTGCTGCACTGCTGCCCCTTCAACAGTCCTGCTGCTGCAGCTGCACCTTCCCTGACAGCCAAGCCTGCAAGACCGGCCTCGCACACGTTCAGTTGTGCACCAAGCTCAGCAGGCAGTGCGGCAGTTGCCGCCGCACAACCGCTGCACTGCATGCCAGACAGGAAGCAGCACAGCGCCCCACTGCCGGCTGTACGAGCTGCACCGCAGTAGAACCTGAGGTCAGCAGGGAACAGCACCCTGTCACTGCTGCTGCTGCTGCTGCTGCTGGTGGTGGTGGCGCTGCCGCTGTCCTCCTGCTGTGGCTGTCGCCAGCCCCCTGCTGCCAGCTGCAGCAGCCATGCTGTGAGCGGCTCCTGCTCAGCTGCTGGCAGCAGGCTGCTGCGGGTGCGGGGCACTGCGCCAGCCCATGCAACTACTGCTGACCCAGGACTGCTGGGATTGCCAGACCTGCGCATGCGTGAAGGCAGCAGACACAGCGACGCCAGCTGCGTTGAGCGCAATGCACGGTTGACAGCAGGGGTTGACAAGTGCAGCTGTAATTACGGGCAACAGTCATGTGACAAAAGGTTTATGCATTTAGCAGAGCGCGTGTGTGTGAGAGGCACTGGGGGCAGCAGCTGCTGCCGCAACAAACACCACACAGCTGAACTCATCCTGAGGACATGCGCTGCTTCAGCAGCTGGCTGAACTCACTTGTGCAAGATCAGGCTGGAAAGGTCCGGGTTGCCAGCCACACCCAGCAGCACATGCCGTGCAGTCACAAACACCTCAAGCCCCTGCTGCTGCTGCTGCTGCTGCTCAACAGAACCACCTGCTTGCTGGCCACCCCCTAGCTGCACCCCTGCCTGCTGCTGTGCTGCCCTGCCTGCTGCCTCAAGCAGCAGCTTCAGAACGACCTCCAGGAAGCCTGCCATCAGCACCACACCATGCGTGGTGGCGTCACCTGCCTCTTGTGCATCGTCCTGCGCTGACTGCTGCTGCTGCTGCTGCTGGTGCTGCGTTGCTCGTGATGCGGCATCTGGCGCCTCCTGCTGGTGCTGCTGCGGCGAATGCCCCTGCTGGCTGGACACAGCTGACGTGCCCGCCCCGCTGCCGGCCTCCGCAAGCCCGCTGTGCGCATCCCCCTGCCCTGCCCAGGAGAAAGATTGCACGATGGACAGCATCAGGTGCTGCTCAATCTCCGGCAAGCCAGAGATTGATGCTCCCAGCTGCTGCAGGTTCGCAATCAGCTGTGGATGCCAGCTTTCAGCTGAAGAACAGGATGCCCCTGCTGCTGCTGCCGCTGCTGCTGCTGCTGTTGCTTCGTGTGTTGCTCGGTCCAGCTCATGCGTGTGCCTCAGCTGCTGCAGTGCCTCCTGCATCTCAACCTCAGGTCCTGCTGCTGCTGCTGGTTCTGCTGCTGGTGCTGCTGCCTGCCGAGGTGTCTGCGGGCTGGCAGGCCCACCCCTAGCCGCTGCTGCCACACTGCCGGTCGGCTGGGCAGGTGGTGGGCTGGACTGTTGCCTGGGGTGCAGGTGCAGCTGCTGCGCATACCCTTTCGCGAGCACTGCAGCAGCTTCTTCAGAATCAGCAGACTCCCACCCACCCTCTGAGCCTGAACCTGAAGCTGCCGAGCTTGACCCCCTGCGGCCAGCGCCAGCAGCAGATATGCCGGCCCTGCTGCTACTGCTAGCTCCGCCTGCTGCACGGCTGCTGCCGGCAGCCCCACCAGAGGAAGGCCGCCTGCTGCTGCCAGGCCCTGCAGCAATGGTAGGGCCAGGAGGTGTTGCACCACTGGCAGCAGCGGAAGCCACATCCTGCGACATGTGCTGCCGAGCTTGTGCTGCCGAGCCGCTGCCGAAAAAATAAAAACCGCTGTCAACCCCTTGTGACTGCTCCTGCTCGTGCAGCTGCTCCTGCATGTACTCGTCATCCGTGGTGTACTCGCTGCCGGACGCATCGCCTCCCTCCTCATCCGAGCCATCCTCTTCTTCATCTGCGCGCAGTTTGACAGCAGCAGTGAGCAACAGCAGCAGGTGGCACGAGCCTCAGCACGCACCCCAGCAGGCAGCAGCAAGGGCGCCTGCGCTGTGTGGTGTGTACAACAACAGCAGCAGCAGCTACTACGGAGCAACATGCATCCACCACCATCGCTTGCAGTGCGCGCCACAGCCTGCACAGCAGACAGCCGCCAGCACCGGCGGGAGAGGCGGCACGGCGGCCACGCCGTTCGCCAACGGCCCTGCTGCTGCTGCTGCTGCAATGTTGCTGTTGCCATGCATGCCAACACTGCTTTGCCACCGATGCGCTCGCCACATACTGATGCCCCATGCATCATGATGACACCTCATGCGCTGCGGTGCTGCAGTGCTGCAGTGCTGCTGCGGCGCTCACCTTCCTCCTCGTCCTCATCCTCGTCTCAAACGCCACGGGCAGCTGCTCCTCGACCAGCGACACGAGCTTGTCAAGCTGGCGACGGCAGGTGGCAGCAGCCAACACAGTGAGCACAGCAGCACAGATACAAGTACAGGCAGCAGCGGCAGCGGCGGCAGCAGCAGCAGCATGTGAGTGCTCAAGGAATCGAAGGATGCGGGCGGTGTCCATGCTGGATGGAGTCGAGCGCTGCATGCTTGCAGCTGAGACACAAACAGCCAGTGCTCGATGCTTGAACCAGGCGCTTCACTGAACATCAGCGTGGCGCAAGCCGCGCACCTCGATGCTGAGCCCGAGGCGTGCCGCCAGTCCACTCCAGGTCACCTCCGACAGGTCAGCGCACTCCTCGTCATGGAAGGCGCGCGACAGCCCCACCACGCGCTGCAGGCAGCTGCGCAGCAGGCCGGCCGGCAGCACCAGCTGCAGCACAGGGCAGCGCAGCACGGCAGCCCGCAGGCAGGCAGGCGCGCTCACAGCTGCACAACCAGCTCGTGTCTGCCTTCGTGAGTTTCTTGTGCAGCCAATTCTAAAAGAATAGATTGATTGGTGCAGCAGTTTTGTGTAACACGAGTAGTGTACACACGTGGATAGTTCGCATATGCGAACAGCAACAGCCGGCCAAACCTGGGCACAGCTGGAAACGGCTGTGTTGCTTCGCATGTGTACAGCGAAGCTCCTCCAGCTCACCGCCTCTCAGCGGCCTGCCGGCCCTGCCCGATACCCCAGCCCGCGGTTGATCGCCCCAACACCACCCACAACCCCAGCCCCACCAGTGCCCGCATGCCTGCCTGCCCTCACCTGCGCTGCTGCCATCGTCATGCGGGGCGCGAGCGGCACCCGCATCTCGTCGGGGTCGTAGAACCCGCCGCCGAGCGCCTGCATGAACCTGTCGGCCACCTCCATCAGCATGTCGCTCAGCACCGCGACAGCCTGCCAGCCGAGCTGCACGCCGCGGCCCAGCCACGCGCCGCACCCGGCCAGCACGCTCGGGCCCCAGAACAGCCGGTAGCTGGCCATCATCATCGGGGGCAGGCTCGGGATCTGCGCCGTCTCCACGTGCATCGCGCGCGCGCTGCTGAGCAGCAGCAGGCGGTGGCCAGCTCCAGCGCCTCCAGGGGCGCCAGCCCGTGCAGCAGCCTCGGGGTGCGGCGCTTGGCCGGCAGGGGCGGCCCGCTGCCCAGCCGCTGAACCTGCTGCAGCGCAGCATCAAAGCTGGGCGCCGCCAGCAGCGCTGCCTGCACTGGATACCCTGGCGCACCCCCTGCAGCTGCTGCTGCCGCCCTTGAGCTCGCCTGCCCCTGACCCTGCCCCTGCTGGCGCTGGCCGGGCACCTGCTGCCTGCCCCGTGCACCGCCGACACCGAGGCCTTGACCGCCCAGCCCCCTTGGAGGAGCAGCGGCAGCAGCAGCAGCAGCAGGTGCTGCGGCCCCTGCAGCCCGCTGCTGCTCGCCACCAGGCGTTCCCAGCCCTCCCAGTAACCTGTTGAGCCAGCCGCCTTGCCGCCGCTGCGGTCTTGTCTGCTGCTGCTGCTGCTGCTGCTGCTGCTCCTGCCGATCCCCATGCAGCAATTGCTGCGTGTCGTGATTGGTCTCCTGCATCGCTTGGTTGGAAGGTGCCGAAGCCAGGGCCGGCACGGGCAGCAATGCCTCCGCTGCTGCCATCTCCCGCCTCCCGCCAGTACTTCTGCCGCCGCTGCCGTAGACACTGTTGCTGCTTGCGACCACCTCTGCTATGATGTGCAGTGCCCCTTGGCCCATCTGCAGGAGCTCACCCAGCTCTGCCGTCTGACTGGGGGCAAGTGCAGGCCAGCCGAACCCCAGCCACAGCTGCGTGAACGGCGCTGCTGCACCTGCTGCAGCCTGCAGCAGTTGGCGCTGGTGGTACAGCCAATAACTCAGAGCGTCTGGCTTCGTCTTCATTCAAACCGCGCTGTATGCCAGGCAGCAGGTGCTCCTCATGCTCACCGTCCTCGCCGCTGTCATTGCTGGTGCCTGCCGGTCGCTGCGTCCTTGCTGCTGCTGCTGCTGCTGCTGCTGCTGCCAACGCGGCCCTAGGATGCGCTGCACTGCTTCGCTCGCCCGAATCAGTGATGTGTACAGAAGGAAGCAGCTGGGCAGCTGGATGTCAGCATAGTCCGAGCTCAAGACATCAAACATGTCGAGGTTCAGCAGCACACGCCAGCAGCATGCCAGCAGCGGGTCAGACTGCAGGCCCACTAGGGCGAAGCAGTGGGGACGACCCAGCGCAAGAGCCTCAGCAATGGACATGCCGCTGCTGCTGGCACCAGCTACTGCCCCTGCCGCATCAGTGGTCTGAGCTTGCTTGCTGTGTCAACTGCTGTGGTGCCGTCTGCGCTGCAGTGTAGCTGGTCTGCTGGCTGCCTCTGCAGCAGCCGCCCTGCTGACCAACCACTCTGCATCCTGCTGCATCATCTGCGGCAACGCTGCGGCTGGGACAGCCTGCAACAGCCGCCCGCATGCCTGCGCAGCTGCACGGCGGACGCTTGGTGCACAAACTCCGCATAGCTGTCCACAACAGCACCGCGAGGCAGCTCGGCTGGATCTGAACGTGCGAGCCGTGCTGCTGCTGCAGCCGCAACTGCAACCCCATCGCCCTCTGCAAGCTGCAGCTGCAGCTGCCACCGTTGCTGTCGGTACTCGCAGCTCACACTGTGCTGCTGTACCTCTTGGGCATTGCCGCTGTAGCTGCAGCCATACAGCCGCAGCGGGCACGGCTGGCTTGCAGGGCATCTGTGCTGCAGGTGCATGCCCCAGCTGCGGCGCTGCACCAGCTGCTGGCAGTGCGGGCAAGCTCGCTGTGCGGCAGGGCAGCTGTGCTCCAGGTGTTCCTGCAAGAGGCAAGAAGGAACTGAAGCGCTGCACCCTGCAGCTGCGTTGCTGCACGGGACCAGGCGCTGCTCGCACTCGCAGGATTCGTGCTGGCTGATGTCTTGCCGCAGGCCTTGCAGGCCGCAGAACTTGCAGGAGCACTGCTGCGCCCAGCAGTCACGCTTCAGGTGGGATGGCACGCTGCCACGAGCAACGACAGCGGTGCAGCCAGCCTCCTGGTTTGGACAGTGCACCTGCAGCGACGCACGGCGGGCGAAGCACGGCAAGGCGTAGCTGGGGTGGTGTGTGCAGGGACTCGTGCTGCTTGGGCCTGTGACGCTGCTTCGGCACACATAGCAAGGCAGCGGGGCCATGGAGTACAGCAGCATCTGCAAAGCCAGCAGCATGCTTGCCCTGTCCAAGTCAGCTGATGCAAGCCTACACTCCTGGACAACTCCCAATTCATGTTTGTGCAGGCATGGGCTGGCTGACAATGCGTAGCAAAAGGGTGGCCTAGCTGCTCCGTTAGGCTCTAGA
>JACERP010001136.1:0-27256 GCA_014080715.1 Scenedesmus sp. NREL 46B-D3 | reverse complement strand
CTGGTGCCTCTGCTGCTTTGCTGCTGCTTCTGCTGCTGCTGCTGCTGCTGCTTCAGGCCCACAGATGAGCCGCTGGAAAAGCCCTGCACCCGCATTCGCGCCAACCTGGTGCCTGCAAGTGAGCCGGCAGGGGCAGCAGCCGCAGCACCGCAACACGCCACGCAGTGCCTGTCAATCCGCTGTGCTACTAACAGTGCAGCTTGGTCAGCATCACCTGCTCAACATGCTACTGAGAGGTGTGCAGGCAAGGGTGGGCCTTGTGCCGTGCGGTGTGGCTGAGCCAGTCACGTCGCGCAGCAGGGAGGTGCGGCAGAACCCCAACTGCAGCTGCAACGCTCCCCAGCTGCTGCTGCTGCTGCTGCTGCTATACTGTGGCATGTGCCGCGCCCTTGCGGCTTGCAGAGCAGGATAAGCGCAACAAGAAGAAGAAGCTCAATCCGGAGGAGGCAGCAGCGACGCAGCAGCAGCAGCAGCAGCAGGAGCAGCAGCTGTTTGTTGGGCTGTACAAGGATGCTGCCGCCACACAGTGAGTGCCACGACAACACTTCACGCACAGCTGCAGCCGCTTCCAACAGATACATAGAGGGTCGCTGCTGCTAGCACGACAGGTGTCAGTGGGTCTTTGAGTAGCCATGCTGGCAGCACCAAGTTGGTCGGGTGGCACGTCATGGCCTGCAGTGACCAGCTGCCGCGATTTTGTGACAAGAGCAATAGATGTTGGTTGGTCTTTGAGTAGCCATGCTGGCAGCACCAAGTTAGTTTGCTGGCGTAAAATCACACGTCAGGGCCTGCAGTGACCAGCTGCCGCTGTCAGAGAGCTACACCGTGCAGCACGGCAACTGGATGTGGCTCAACCAGCGCAACCGCAGCAAGTGAGCTCTGCCTTCGGGCTGGTTGGTCGCGCCATGCTGTGTGCTGTGTGCTGTGCAGGCTCATCAACACCGTGCTGTGCTGTGCACCGTGCTGTGTGCTGTGTGCTGTGCAGGCTGATCGACGCAGCAACGCCCAACGGCCAGGCCTGGCCCCAGGCGGCCCTGCTCAGGGTGGGCTCCCAGGATTTTGACGTGCTGCTAAACCCTCCGACGGTCGAAACCCTAGCCCTGCCAGGGTTTCCCATGGCGGGCTACCCGGTGCTGCCAGTTGCCGCGCTGGCGTTTGCCGCCACGGAGCTCTGCAGGTGGCGCTGGCTCCGCAAGCCGCAGGCTGCTAGTAAAGGCGGCGGCAGCAGCAAAGACAAGGCAGCAGGAACAGCAGTAGCAGGCTGGGAAGATACAGGGTGCAGCAGCATGTGCTTCACCCCTAAGCAGCAGGACATAGGCTACATGCTGCGAGTAGAGTGCACCCCAGCAGCAGCAGCAGCAGCAGGCGCATGCGAAGGTATGCAGCAGCCCCAGCAGCAGCAGGGTGTGTCGCTGCCCTCTGCCGCGCCTGTGCTGGCCGCTGCTGCTGTGACAGCAGCAGAACCACAACAGCAGCAGCAGCAGCAGCAGGCGCTCAACGCCAGCAGCGCCGCGGCCGCATCTGTTGTGTTTGGCGAGCCGCTGACCGCTGACGTGGGCCCTGTACGTGCCGGCCCTGAGCAGCCCGCTGCACGGCTGCGCCAGCTGAGCCCCGGCGTGGCGCTGCCTGAAGCCTGGCGGTTCAGGGTCATGAGCTACAACATCCTGGCGGACCAGTATGCGGGCACCAGCTACGCGCAGCAGGTGCTGTTCAAGTACTGCCCCACTGAGCTGCTGGACAACAACTACAGGCGGCAGCTGGTGCTGGAGGAGGTGCTGCGGTACCAGGTGGGGACCGGCCGTGCTCGTGCGGCGGGGGTTCGATCCCTGCTGTGTGCACAGGAGTGCGCAATCTCCAGCTGCCTTGCACAGAGGTGCTGCGGTACCAGGTGGGGACCGGCTGTGCTCTTGCGGCGGGGGTTCGATCCCTGCTGCGTGCACAGGAGTGCGGCAGTTTCAGCTGCCTTACACACAGGTGCTGCGGCACCAGGGGGCGGCAGCAGCGTGGCGCGCACGTGCCAACACACACACGCAAGGTGGCCCTGCTGCAGGCGTGCGGGCTGGGGCTGCTGAGCCTGGCTAGTGCGCAGGGGCGGGGCGCAGGCGCTGGCGCACCATGCAGTGTGGTGCTGCCTGACTTGCTCGAGCCGCTGCTGCTTGTTGCTGCAAGCCCAGCAGGCACCCGAGCCCCTGCCTGGACCCGTCCTGCACTGCTAGCAGCCCGGCCACACACGAGCGTCACCCGCTGACTGTGCAGGTTCGACTGCCACCTGCCGGCCCAACTCAGTCCAGCTGACACCCTCGCTCAAACGCTCCCTGCTTCCCCTCTGCTGCCGCCGGCCCTGCCCCGCAGCCCGACATCTGCTGCCTGCAGGAAGTTGACGACAAGGTGTTTGCCGAGTTCCTGCAGCCCCAGCTGCGCCTGGCGGGCTTCGCGGGACACTTCACCAACAAGCAGGGCCGCGTGAGGGAGGGCAGCGCGATGCTCTGGAGGCGCTCCAAGTGGGCCTGCGCGGCAGTGCGGGACGTGAAGCTGCGGGTGAGGTTTTGGGGTTTAGGAGTTTGAGAAAATGACGTTTGATGGTTTGGAAGGGTGCGCGGGGAGTTTGGAACAAGCAGCAGGCAGGCAGATGGTGTCGAGCGCTTGGCGGTGGTGGCGTGCTGGAGTGAGAATCATGCATGCGTGTGACAAAGAATATGGAGTGCAGCATGCTGTGGCTGTTACATTCTGCCTTTGCCTTTGCCAATCACAGTAAATACCTCACTTGCTGCTTTGCTGCCTTACGGTCGCCCCGCAGGGCATGTTACGACTGCCCTACTTGTCTCGCTTCAGCTGCTGACATTACTTGCCTGCTGCTGTGCTGCCCTGCCGCCGCACCCCAGGATGTGTTCAAGCAGCCGCTGGCGGAGCGCCACGCGCAGTTCACGCCCATGCTGCAGGGCAGCCCGCAGCTGGCGGAGGCGCTGCAGAAGGTGACGACCGTCGCGCAGATGGTGCTGCTGCTGCCGCGGCAGCCGCCATGCCCCGCCGCTGGTACCGGCAGCTCATCATCGCCAGCAGATGACGGCGGCCGTGAGCCAGGCAGCAGCGGCAGCAGCAGCAGCAGCAGCAGCAGCGGCAGCAGTGTGGCTGCTGGGCCGGTCGCGCCGCTGCTGGTGATCAACACGCACCTGTTCTTCCACCCGTACGCGCCCCACATCCGCTCGCTGCACACAGCAGCCATCCTGGAGGAGGCGGCAGCGGCACTCGCAGAGTGGCAGCAGCAGGCACAGGCGCTGTCGGCGCAGCAGCAGCAAGCACCACCAGCAGCAGTGGATGCAGGCAGCAGCAGCAGCAGTGCTGTTGAGGCGGACCTCCTGCCCGGCCTGGCGCGGCTGCCGCCCCCAACGCTGCTGTTCTGCGGCGACCTGAACAGCGACCTGAACAGCGGCGTGCCGGGCGTGGTGGAGATGCTGCAGACGGGGCGGCTGGCGGCTGGCCACTGGGATTGGCGCATGGGGGCCAGCTTCAGGTGGGCGGGGCGCGGGGGTGGGGGGCGTTGTTGAGGAGGTTTTGGTTCAGACGTAAAGCGCTGCGAGACGCGACTGCCTGCCGGCTGTGTCAGAGCACTCCACAGTACTTGGAGGCGCACTGGAGTTTTGATCAAGGTTTGGATATGATGTGCTTAGGTGGTTGCAGGAGCTGGTGCTGTGTCACCCACCCATAAAGCTGTCCAGCGAGCGGGGCTTGATCCCTCAGGCTGTGCTGCAGGGATGTGTCGCAGGCTGTGGTCAACAACGTCTCATGTGCCTGCTTGCTGGCATGCTGACGCCGCCAACTTTGTGCTGCGGCGCATGCTGCAGGTGGGGTAAGGAGGAGGGGGAGTATGCAGACGAGGGGCAGCAGCAGCAGCAGCAGCAGCAGCAGCAACATGGGCAGCAGCAGCAGCAAGGCGGGCAGCAGCAGCAGCAGCAGCCGCTGGACGATGGGTGCGATGGTGAGCCGTGCAGCTCCGGCCCCCGCGCCTCGGAGGGCGTGCACGGGGTGGACGTGGCGGTGCCGTTTGTGCTGCGCAGCGCGGACGACCTCGCCACCCCCTACACCAACTACACCAGCGGCTACAAGGTGCGCGTGTGTGTGTATTGGTGCGTGCGTTGCTGCCCTCTGCAGCAAAGCCAGCGGCCCTGCTCAATCTGCAGTGCGGCCTTGGTTCCCTTTGAACTGCATGGCTGCGCCCGGCTGCAGCAGCAGCAGTGCCTGGCGAGTGAGCCCAGGCATGCGTAGCAGGGTGATCAACCGTCCGCGCTGTTGCTGGACCAGCTTGTCGCTGTTGGTTGCCTTGCTGGACTGAGACGGGCGGGCGGTGCTGCGCAGCTGGTGACTCCAGCGACTGCAGCTGTGCATGTTTTCGCGCATGCGCTCTGAGTCAATGGCTCCACCTGGCTGTGCCTCGCACCGCCAACAACAACACGTCTCCGCAGGCGCTGCTGGACTACGTGTGGTACGACCCCAGCCGGGTGCACGTCACCAGGCAGCTGCCGGTGCCCGCTGAGCAGCTGCTGGCCAGCTTCATACCCAGCCCAAACTTCCCGTCAGACCACCTGGCTGTCGTGTATGACCTGGCGTTCAAGCCAACTTTGAAACCCCAGGGTTCAGCAGCGGCAGGGGTGCCAGGTCAGCAGGAATCCGCTGGTTCAGCTGCTCAGCAGCACGACTCAGCCATGTTCACGCTGATGCCAGCATCCGAAGATCACGTACCAGATGCAGTAGCAGCACTCCAGGGGGGGGATGTGATCGCGCTGCCCACTGACACCCTGTATGGCCTGGCAGCAGCGGTAGGCAGCGCCGCAGCAGTGCAGCAGCTGCGAGCAATCAAGCAGCGCTCGCCATCCGCGCCATTCGCTGTTGCTGTCGCTGACGTGGAGGATGTGCAGCGTTATTGCGTCACGGAGCAGCTGCCGCCGGGCCTGCTGCGCGCGCTGCTGCCAGGGCCAGTGACAGTGCTGCTGCCGCTGCGCGCTGATGCAGCCCTGGCGCCAGGCGTGCTGCAGCCAGACAGCAGCAGCAGCACAGCGGCAGCAGCGGCAGCGGGGCCGGTGGTTGGTGTGCGCGTTGTGTCGGACGAGTTTGTGCGCAGAGTGTGCCGGCAGTTGGGGGGCGGCGTCGCGCTGACGAGCGCCAACCTGAGCGGCGGGCAGAGCAGCCTGTGTGTGCAGGACTTCAGGTTGGTGCGGGTGCTGCATGAAATATCTAGTCATGAACTATTCTGCCTCTCCTTTGCTACTAGTAAATTGGCACAGGGCATAGCAGCATGCGGCATAGCGTAGTGGGCAGGGGACGGGAGCTGGCACGTGCAGGACTTCAGGTTGGTGTGGGCTCAAAGTGAGTTCTGCCTCTCCTTTGCCATGGGGCACGGCAGCATGTGTGACAGCGCGGTTGGGTAGGGGGCAGCGGCCTGCACGCGCAGGACTCCAGGTGGGCGCACTTCACCGTGAAGGCTGGTTCAGGGCTACTTGGAAGCCATGTGGCCAGGCTCACATGCGCGCAGCAAGCAGCTAGCTCTCCAGATGTGTGGTCTTGAGGTCAGTACGGGCTCGCCTGCAAAGGCGCAGCAGCGCGCATTGCATGCTGCCGAGGGCACGCCACGTCAGCCAGGGCTGCGGCACCGACAGCTGCACGCTACGCACAGGTGCATTCCCAACATCGTTGTGCATTGCTGCTCTTCTGCACTGCCTCTGGGGCTGCATGTGGTGCCGTGCTGCAGGGAGCTGTGGCAGTACTGCGGTGCTGTGTTTGACGGCGGGCGCATCCCAGTGTCCGGCAGCCAGGGCTCCACAGTGCTGGACCTGACCAGCCTGGCACAGCAGCAGCAAGACGGCGGCACACCGGCAGGTTTCAGGGTTGTGCGCGCTGGCGTGGCAGCAGAGAGTGCAGTGGACCTGCTGACAAAAACGTTCGGTCTGCAGCAACTGCAGTAACGGTGGCAAAGCCTGCGAGGTGTGCAGCTTTAGGGTTGTGTGCTTACAACTGACCAGCATCAATTGCACATGTTTCACTTGCAAGTGTATATGGAGGGTGGATGCGCTGAGCATGGCAGGAGCAGAAGCGAGCACAGCAAGCTGAAGACGCTTGTTGACAACAAGGTATTTCGTGTCCCATGAAACAAGGGGCTGCGGCTGAAATCACACTGATATGGCATACAGCTGTGAATTCCGCACCATTTCTCATGAGTTGAAATGAAGCACTGCAATTGTTTGCCCAGGTGGCCAATGGGACTGATCAGGAGCATTGGGGATGGCCCAGTGTGCTACAGCCCACCCACCCCAGTCTGGGTGTCAGCTACCTGTTATGGTTTTGGCTTGAATGGCATTGTAAGCTGTTGATCGTGACATACATCAATCACAATTTGCATGCATAATCGAGTGCAAAATTGCAGGTTCATGAGCTTGACTCGATCACGTTCAACTTGACCAATCAACACGGCCGGAACCGACCGACTCGGTTTTGAGGCAAGTCTTCAAACATTTATTTGCGGAACTTCAACTTTCAGGGCATCGGTTCAGCCTCATCATGGCTTCCAGAAGGGTGCGTATCCTTCTGCTGCAACAGTGTGGGCTACCTAAGCAAATCTCAGTTTACACATGTGCTGCTGATCAGCCTCCCCTTTCCATGTCATAGACGTGGTGCGGCTCGCTGTTGAAGGCAACACAGAAAGGCTGTGGCAACCTGCACCAATTGCTGTGTTCACTGCAGCATGCAAGTTACAGTAGCATGTGCTGCTGCACCTGCTAGCATATACCGCTTCTGTGTTAATAATTGCTGTACACTGCTTTTCATAAAGATCACCAGGGACTGCACAACCTCGACGCAAATGTACCCTGTGTGGTTTTATTGTTGCCTGCATGAAGGACACCCAATTCCAGAGCTTTCCCTGAGCCTGTGGGCTGAATCCTGCAGCGCCTGGACCTGCAGCAGCGCCTGCTCCACTGCAGCCCTGTCAGCCGCTGCTGGCAGGCAGCAGCAGCCACAGCCACTGTAGGTGTTAGCGTGCGCCTGCAGGACCGGGATGAGTGGCGCTCTGGCGCAGAAGCACCGCCTAAAAAGCTGTCTGGCAGATCGAAGGCCCGAAGGGTTGAGGCATGGCTGGCAAGGCATGGCCAGCATGTCAGCCAGCTGAGCATTGACGGCTGAAGCAGGTGTCCCCTGGATGTTACCATCAGCTGTGAGCAGGTGCAGCGGCTGAAGCTGCTCAGCGTCAAGGACTGTCACCTCAAGCGCTGCCGCCGCCGCCGCCGCCGCAGCAGCAGCAGCAGCAGCAGCAACAACAGGGTGGTGCAGCTGCTGTGCCAGCACCAGCAATAGCAGCACCAGCAGCAGCAGCAGCAGAAGCAGCAGGAGCACCTGCTGGCGAGGTTGACCCTCTGGTCCATCTCACCCGCCTCACAGGCCTGGAGCTGCTTGGGCATGCGCAGGTGACGGGGCTGCCACCCGCAGGCTTGCAGTTCCTGTCGGTGCTGAGCGGCCTGCAGCTGCTGCGCATGCCGAATGCCAGCCAGCACCTGCCATGGCTGACGCAGCTGCGGCAGCTGACAAGCGTCGAGCTGCGTCCTGCAGTGTTCAGTGAAGGCGAGGGCTAAGGCGGCAGCATGCGTGCACCCTTCAGCGCCATGCAGCAGCTGCAGCAGCTGGTCATCAGTGGCAGCGACCCACGTCAAGACGCGTGGTGGGGTGTGTATGATGCACAGCTGATAGAAGGCCTGCCGCCCTCACTGACGCGGCTGGGTTTCAGCTGGGTGGGGTTGGGCCAGTTTGATGACGGCAAGGCGCCAGCGCTGGCCTGACAGCGATGCAGCACCTGGACATCAGCGTCAGCAGGTTCCGCTACGTTGAAGACGGCCTGGTCCCGCAGTTCCTGGCCAGCATGCAGCAGCTGCGGGTGCTGAAGCTGGGAGGGCTGCACAGGGCTGCGCTGCCAGTGCTTCTGGCAGCTATGCCTGGCCTGACACGGCTGGAAGAACTGGAGCTGACAGGGTTTGAGTACCAGGAGCAGCAGCCGCTGCCAGAGGAGGAGCAGCCGCTGCCAGAGGAGGAGCGACCATGCTACTCCGCACTGCTGCCATCAAGCCCTGCGCTGCGCAAAGTGGCAGTGCATGGGCTTGCAGACGCCTACATGCTGCCGGCCGGGTGTGCAGCCCAGCTGCTTGCGCCAGGCCGGGCGTTCCCCTGCATGCGAGAGCTGACACTCGCAAACTGCCAGGATGGTGGCCAGCTGTACGAGCAGCTCATAGAAGGCATGCCGCACTTGTTTGGTCCAGGAGATATAGGCAGGCTGGCCGCCTGCTGCCCCAACTTGGAGGTGCTGTGCATACCTGCAGCTGTGCAGTCTGGCCTGGACATGCGGCCACTGCTGCAGCTGACCAGCCTCACCCAGCTTGCCCTGGCAGGAGCAGCAGTGACAGACGACCTGGCAGCCGCTGTGTTGCGGCGGCTGACGAGGCTGCAGATCTTGGACGTGGCCTTCGCAGAGGGCCTGACGGACGCCAGCTTATTGGCGTTGACTAGCCTGAGGCAGCTGACCAGCTTGCAAATCAGCGACTGCGGAATCATGGCACAGGAGCTGCACTACTTCCATGGAGATGTGGACCTGACAGCAGCTCAAAGCGCACAAGCCAGGTAAGTGCCTGGCACATGGCTGTCGTACCAGTTGATCAACTCATGAGCCCCAGCAGCAAAGGTACGACAAGTTGGCACATGAAGTGCTTCGACATGCAAGGCATGTCAATCGCAGCCTACCAGCTGTATGCATTGTATGTGCTTGCAGCAATGTCGGCTGCTGCACGCAGACTTGTCATCATCGGGAATATGCATAATCAGCGTGACCGTGCTGTCCAGCATATGGGCTCACGCATTGCCTGCGTGCATACTGCTGAGTGGCTGCTTGTCACGCATCACACATGCATGGGCAGCCAGGCATGCAACGCAGAGCTGTCTTACTGAGGCCTCACTGAAGTAAGGGCCTTATTACGCTGGGGCAGCACAAGCGTGGTGTCTGGTGCGCTAGGATAGGGCTCTGTGGTGCCTTCATCAGAGTTACATGCTCCCATGCATGGGCATATGCCCAGATCAACAAGTTATTGGGCCTGCTGTGGAGTATGAAGTGCCAAAGCCTGGTTTCCTGCCTGCTCATCTGTCTCTGCACACCCTGCAGAGACACCCCCCCTGATGTGTGGCAGCAGCTGTTGCACCTGTGCATCACAAGCGAGACCTGCTGCCCCAGGATAGTAGCTGCTCTGGAGGCAGCAGAGGCAGCAGGTGCGTGGGCTGCACCGCATGCACCTGCTACTTCTTCAAGGGCTGGCTGCCACAGCAGGGAATGGCCTCAACAGCACAGCTGCATCACTACCTGTTTGTTCGCTCGCAACAGGCAGGGTATTATATATCACATGCACCATGTTGCCTTGTGTGCTTTGTCGGTAGTGTCACTCCACTGCCACTTGCGCCTTGACGCAGGTCATCTGCAGTGACCGCGCACCACGCTGGCAGCGGCGCTCGCGCGTTCCAGTGCAGCAACAGCGCCAGCAGGCCGCAGCACCGGCGCCCGCGTCCGCACCATCCGCTGCCATCTGAGCAGGCTGCTGGCAGCAGCCTGGCGACATGCAAGTGGAGCCGCCACAGGCTGGTCAGGTGGATGCGGCAGAGCTCACAAAGGCAGCAACTGGAAGCGTCTGCTGCAGCTGCCAGCAGCACAGAAACATGTTGACAGCACGACAGGCAGTAGTGTATACCGCCAATGCTGGGGCGGCAGTAGCTTGCTCTCCTTCAATAAGTGACTTAGCTGCCAGGCAGTGCTGTGCTGTGCATCAGCACAGCATTTTGCAGGCTTTTGATTGCTGTTCAAGTTTATGCGTGCTTATAAGGCTTGAGATGAAAATGCTATTATGGTGCATCATGGCATCATGCCGACCCATATGGTTACAACATCGCCAACGTCGATGTGCTGCACGGTTGGTGCAGGCAGCTGCCTGCAGGCCTGCAGGCCATGTGCCATCACAGTGCACAGCGTCATTGCGTGCTGCAGTTTGGAGCAAGGCTTCTGTTACTATGAGAATATTGTGCTCAACCCATGGTGTGTGTGTGGCTATGAGCTGTTGTTGAGATGTCAAGTAGGATCGGTGATGATGATGATGATGATGATGATGATGATGATGATGATGATGATGATGATGATGATGATGATGATGATGATGATGATGATGATGATGATGATGATGATGATGATGATGATGATGATGATGATGATGATGATGATGATGATGATGATGATGATGATGATGATGATGATGATGATGATGATGATGATGATGATGATGATGATGATGATGATGATGATGATGATGATGATGATGATGATGATGATGATGATGATGATGATGATGATGATGATGATGATGATGATGATGATGATGATGATGATGATGATGATGATGATGATGATGATGATGATGATGATGATGATGATGATGATGATGATGATGATGATGATGATGATGATGATGATGATGATGATAGGATCGTGAGTATGCCAGCTGGCATGTGCCATGCATGACAATATGTAGTTGGTCGCATCATCTCAGATGCCAGTGGCAGTGGTTTCTTTGGTGCAAGCAGCTGGAGCGTGTCTTGTCCTATGTCCATGACTATTCTCAACAGCTGCCTACAGCTGTACAATGGCTAAGAATTTAAAGGCAACCTTTGGATACTAAGGTGTTGTTAACTGCATTGGAAGGGTTCCTCTACCAGCAGTGGCAGGGAAGCCCCCAACATCCGCGTGATGCTGCTAGTGGTCATGGAATGTACTGTATATTATATACAGCACTTATCAGCGTTGGGTTGCTGCCTGTCATGTTACTGATATGCTTTCTGCACGTCCTGCCTTGAGGTGCCCCAGTATGTATGCAGACAGCTGGGCTAAACAGGGAGCCTGGGGTCTCTGACACGGTTTCAGCTGGGTTCTCATGGTTTGCGGGTGTGAATCGGTAGATGGCAGCGCCCACTATGCTGTGAAGGGAACGCCCTGGGATGTCATTTGGATGAAGTCGAGGGCGAATTTTAGGTGCTGTCACCCTGAAGGGCACCCTGAGTCCCTTCTTTCTTCTTGGTCTGTTGCTCAGGTAATTGAAAAAGCATATGAGTTCTTCTCTGTTGCTTCTTCTGATGTCGATCATTTTCCTTTACGTTTCCCCCCCTTTTGAGCCTTATGTTGGCTCTGATTGGGGTTCTCACTCCTTTGTTGGATGGAGCATGTCATGTGATGTAATGTATGTTTGCTGGATCAGGCCCTACTCGTTGCAATGAGACGCATCACGGCAGCTGTATCATCCGTTCAGCAGCAGCCCCTGCTTCCAAGCAGTGATCGGCTTGATCAATGTCAGCTGGGTTGTGAGTCAGCCGGTAACACTTATTTAGAAATCATAACATCACTGCAGGCCGGCGTGGTTCTTCTTGGGTGTTTGAAAAAAAAGACCGGTACTACAACACGTAAAACCTAAACCCTAGATACGGATGCAGGAGGTAGGATCTTTATGCCTCTTCACCTAACACCCATGCCAATTGAGCCTCGACTCGGAGTCAAGTCAACTGTACAGACATGTCAATGAACTTACCACTGGCTCTCCATAAATGCAGCTTTCACATAAGCCCTGTACCCACAGGGCTGTAGTGAAAGCGTGGTTGTCGCTCGGCTGCAAGTTACATTGTACAAATCCTGCTGAATTTGCTGCATGTGTTATGTGACATTCTCACATAACACAGTGGTTGCGCCTATACAGGCTGCTGGCCTGTGCATGCAAGTCATCGCTTCTCTCGTTATCAGCATCTTTGTAAGCCTTGCGCTTAATTCCCGCCCCCCACCCTCTCTGCCGCTGCCTGGCTGGTGCAGATTGCATTACATACATGGGGCAGTATGCCGCCGCTCGACGGCAGCGGCTCCGGCCATTGCTGCCCACGTCAGGGTGGACGCATGACTTTGTGCAGCACACGCAGCAGGGTATGCTGGACTTCATGGCGTCTGACGTAGCTCCCTCGTCGCAAGTGACGTATGACGCGGGAGTGCAGCGATTTCAGCGTTACTGCCACATAGCGGGTAGGAGCATGCAGCCGCGTTCAGCAGCTGTGGCGGAGTTTATTGCCTGCATGGTGGCAGCCAACTACAAGCTGTCAACCATAGCTGTAACCATGGCTAGTCTGCGCCGGTGGGCACGGCAGGTGGGGCAGTGTGGGGAGGAGTTGGAAACGCAGGAGGTTCAACAGGCACTCAAGGTTGCGCGCAGGCTGGCTGTGCGTGACCAGCAGCAAAAGCTGCCGCTGTCAGCGGAAGACTTGGTGGCTGTTTTGGGGGCGTTGCGCGGCACCAACGGCGGCAGCCGCAGCGGACGCAGCAGCAGCAGCAGCAGCAGGTTTGTTGCAGTGCGGGATGCCGGTATGTTTGTGGTGGGCTGGGCTGGGCTACTGCGTAACTCGGAGATTGTGGGCTTGGACTGGGAGGACGTGCATTTCACCAGCGGGGGGCAAGTCATGCTGTACTTGCCGAAATCCAAGACTGATCCGGGCGCTGGGGCATGGGTGTTTCTGGGCTCGGGGTTTGAGGGCAGCATCCGCCCAGCAGTGCTGCTCCGGCCGTTGCAGCAGTTGGCGGGTGGCGACGCCGCGGTGGGTGCGGTGTTCACATCGTTCCAAACCTCCCGGTCGCGCCTCAGCAAAAATACGGTGGGTCCGCGCTTGAAGAAGGCGTTGGTGCTGGCTGGTGTTCCTGCTGCTAGCCTGTATGCGGCGCATTCTTTGCGCCGAGGCGGTGCTACGCACGCCGCCAATGTGGGTGTGCACACTAGGCTCATTCAAGTCATGGGGCGGTGGAAGTCTGACGCTGTTCGTGCATACCTGTACACCAGCCCTCAGCAGTTGTTCGCTGCGTCCACCAGCATGCTGCAGCGGCGGCGGCGGTGAGTGTGGCTTGGGGAGCGTGGGGGTTTGACGGTAGTGGGCATGTTGCAAGTAAGAAGATGGAATGTGCGTGCAAGGTGGTTCAGGTCCGCATGTGAAGTGCCGCTAGCGCCTAGTGGGGGCCGGGTGTCAGTGCATGCGTGCAATATCAGTGACCAGTGGCTAGGCATATGGACTGGTGCTGAGCTTATTGTAGCAGTATGGGTGTTGCATTGCTGCATCGTGCCTTGTGACATGGCGCATGTCCGTCTTTCTATATGAATGCATATGTGCGTAGTGACATGCATGAGGGTCAGTGCTAGGGTATATGTATGGAAGGTGCTGCTGCAGCTCATCTGGTGATATAGGACCCACGAGGTTCGGATCGCGAATCAGGGGCTCGTAGCAGCAGTGTGGGTTGGTTGGGTACAATGGCATATGGAAGCACGCATTAGTGTATCATATAATTATAAGAGGATCCAGGCATTACTAATTGTCATTATCCAGGTCAGCAGGTGCCGTCAACGGTGGAAGGCTTAGAAGATCAAGGCTGACGAACCTGGTCAAGACTCTGAAGAGGGAAGACAATACAGAAAGTAGCTGTGTAGCTGGGAGGAAGTGGAGGGTTCATAGGAGGGAGGCTGAAACGGACTAGTAGTGATAACGCGGTGGCAATTAACATGATGTAACAAGCATTAATATTCCCCGAGCGACAATTGGAAGCAACCAGAACAATGGATGACCAGCTGGTTCATGCACTGCAGTGCATGGTGCCACACCTTCCCGGAAGGCACCTATAGGCTGCAGCTTGTCAAGCTGTCAGGCATACCCTTAGATACGCAACTACCTACTGCTGCTGCCACATGCAGCGGCGGACGGTGCCACCACCCAGTGGGCTGTTGCAACATTTGGCACTCCCTTTGATTGCATGCAGAGTTCAACAATGCCAGGGCTTCGGTAAGGAGAATCCTACCCGCTAAACCAACTAAGGGGGCCCTGCCGGAGGGCGGGAGACCCCTGTGTCGGGAACACGAAATATTCCGATTCGTTGTCTTGTTGCACATGAATCTGCATTTCAGGGACACACCTTGAGATTAAACTTATATATGTTGCTTTTTTCTGTACAAAAATCAAGAATCTTACTACTGGTGTGCTTTCTTTAGCGTCTGGTTCGTGAAGGCAAGTACGTGCCTGGGGATTATGCAAGCAGGTAGCGATGGCCAGGCTGTCTCCTTGCAGTTCTTGCGATCACCATAATTTTCAGAAAACCGAATGCACTGCCAATATAAGGGTGCATAGACCAACATCAGGTACGGTCTCCGTTGGCAAGGGATGCGTTGTTGTTTTGGCGCGGTTCTTGCGTAAGTCACCTGCTGCATGTTCGTTCATCACATCGTCAGGATCAGGCCTCAAAGTGCGCAGTAGTACCTGCTCCATCCCCACGTTCTTTCAAAGGAACGCCAGAACTGCAAGCATGGTCGGAAATCCTGACTGGCGCAGCTGCTCGCTGCTTGTGAAGGCTAATGATAAATGGGGAAGCTTTAGCAAGGAGGAGCAGGTTGGAGTTGCTGTCGCTGGCGGTGCTACACTGGCACTGGCGGGCGTGTTCGTGTACAGGAGGTGCGTAGAGGCCCGCACTCATCCGTTACGCAATTCTACGGATATTGAAGTCTTGATAGTAACGTATGGGGTTCCTGTCGTTGTTGATGCTGAAGGTGTTGTGTTGGCAGTGGGTGCGTGCACTGGCGCAATGATGGCCTGACCCACCCGCATGCCGCGCAGAATAGCTGCAAATGTTTCCGTGCGGGTTCTGAAGTGGAATGTGTGAAAATGAATGCAGCGTAGCAGGCGTGGAAGCGGATGCTTCATGTGGTGTTGGTGCTGCACTGCTGCTGTGCTGCTGCTGTAGGTACTCTGGTGCCAGCAAGAACAGGCCAACCATTTTTGAGCTGTCTGGCGGTTCCATTGAGAAGGACAAGGTGAAGAACGAGTGGAGCAACTATGAGTCCTCATACGGCAAAGAGGCAGGCGAAGGTATCAAGGATAGGTGAGCTATGCTGTCCAAGGGACCCGAAATGCCAATTGCGTGGTCACTTGTTTGATTAACTTCAGCAGCAGCTTAGCAGGCGGTGCGGCAGCTGGTGCTACGTGCGGTGAAAGATATTGCCGTACCTGCAGCAACCCAGGAAAGCTGCCACTGGTTCTTGGAATGCACTGCCACACCAGGAATTGCCTGCTCCACAGATGCTGTCGACACATGGGCGGCCAATTTTGCCAGCTCGTGCGTGCAGCAGCAGCAGCAATGCATGATGCCAGCAGCAGGGAATCATGCATCACACCCGTGTCTCATGTTTAGTGTGTGCAGTAGAACCTTTCAGCATAGGTCAGAAGTTGGTGCACCTTGCAGGCACCTGTGGGGTTGCTCAGCCACCTGTGACGCAAGCCCAACGCTGCCAGCTGCCAGTGTTTTATGTACATGTATGTAACATTATGTAACACAAGGCGTGTACCTCAAAGTAGTTGCTGCTGGCAGCCACTGCTGGCTTCATCAGTGCCACTGGGTGGTGTGTGCTGGTCTGCCTCAAAGTCATGTTGGTCAGTATGTAGCTGTCTGCAGGCAGCAACGCTGCTGCTGTTGCTGCTGCCGTTGCTGCAGGTCCAAGACAGTGCAGCTGGTGGATGTGTTTTATAGCCTGGTCACTGACATTTACGAGTACGGCTGGGGCCAGTCTTTCCACTTCTCGCCGAAACTGCCAGGTGAGGCTCAGTGGCAGAGCAGCTGCAGCAGCAGCAGCAGCAACAGAAGCAGCAGCAATGTCTACTGCCTGGGGCTCATTCATGTGCAGTTGTTGAGCCAGGCTGTCAGGTGCTGGCACTCATTGTCTTCCTGCAAGGACTGCAATCATGCAAGTGGGCTGGTCAGCAGCAGGTTGGTGGACAGACAGCAGCAGGCTGCCTTCATGCACAGCCAGCGCCTGTTCAGGGCTGGCACAGCAGCTGTGCACAGCAGACCTGGAGTGCATCCCAACCGTTGTACTGCTGGCTGCACTGCATCGCTCCTGCAAGGCAAGAACTGGGTGGCGTCTGAAGTGGCGCATGAGGCGCGCGTGGCAGTGGAGCTGGGGCTGCGGCCGGGCATGAAGGTGCTGGACTGCGGCTGCGGGGTGGGCGGGCCCATGCGCACCGTGGCCTCGGTCAGCGGCGCACACGTCACGGGTGGGTGGCGCTGGTGCTTGCATGGGGGGGGGGCGCAGAGCTGGGGTGCAAGGATGTTGGCCTGGATGGTCTGCAGCAGCACTGCCAGCAACTGTTACTGCACGGCTGCAGGCCATGTGCTGTGAATGCGTGACCTGTGGGTGCAGCGGCAGTGGATTGGTTTTGCTTTGCAGGATTTGCGCCAGCGGCAGCAGAGCTTGCAAGCGGCGGGTTTTGCAGGTGCAGCGCATGGCCCTGGGAGCAGCTTCACTGCAGTGCAGGGGCCCTCAGTGTTGATCATGAGCTGTCAGCGCCACCCTTCACCATGGGCGTCTGCATGCATCCTACTCCCAGCAGCCCCTGGCATGGCTTGCCCAGTATTAAAGTGAGCCTGCTCGGCGGCTGCTGCTGCAACCCCGCAGGCATCACCATCAACCAGTACCAGGTCGACCGCGCCCGCCACCACAACCAGCGCCTGGGCGTGGCCCCGCTGGCTGACGTGGTGCGCGGCAACTTCTGCGAGCTGCCCTTCCCGCCCAACAGCTTCGACGCGGCGTACGCCATCGAAGCAACCTGCCATGGTGAGCCGTGCGCTGGGCATGCTGCTGCCAGAGCTGCGGCCGCGCTGGTTGTTTTTTCCTGTTCTGGTGAAACACTGGAGTTTGGGCGAGCTGCCTCTGCTGCTGCTCTCTCCCGGGCTGCACAGGTTGGAGCGCCGCCCGCCACACGCCACACGCCACACGTGCTGCCTGCTGTAGCCAATGTCCGCAACAGACCATGACGTGCTGTGGGGGCGGGTCTGTGTCGCCTTCCTGCTTGCTGCAGCCGCCAAGCTGGGGGATGTGTATGGCGAGATCTTCAAGGCGCTGAAGCCGGGCGGCCTGTTCCTGAGCTACGAGTGGGTGTCCACCAAGGACTTTGACGCGGCCAACCCCGAGCACGTGCGCGTCATCGACGAGATCAACTTCGGCAACGGCCTGCCTGAGATGCGCACCTGGGAGCAGGCTGAGGACGCGGGCAAGGCAGTCGGCTTCAAGCTGGTCACCAGGTGGGCGCTGGCGGCGGGACCCCCTGTGGGTATCCACTGTTTAAATCAATACATATCCACTGTTTGAATCAATACACCAGCGGCAGTGGTCGGTCAGTTTGGTGCTTTGTGGGAGGTGGCTGCAATGGTTGCGCAACCAAAGTGGCGTGGGTGCATTGCCACGACCTGGCGCAATACGCATGCTTGGCGGCTGTGTTTTGCACCAGGTGCCTAGGCAGGGCTCTTTGACAATGCCCACCCCCTGCTGCGGTTGGTCACCCTGTTGCTGTTTTTGGGTCTTGTGCTCAGCCTGGGCGCTGCAGCAGTACTGTGCGGATTCTCTGCTGCCTGCATGGCTGGCGTGGGCGTGACTGCCTGGCTCCTGGTGTCATCGTGGCCCTGCTGCCCCTGCCTGGCTGCAGCACTGCGAGGGTGCTTGCTGCCTGCCTGTCCGCTGACGCATTCACGACTGCCTGCCTTCTTGCGTCATCGTCCTGCTGCCCCTGCCTGGCTGCAGCACTGCGAGGGTGTTTGCTGCCTGCCTGTCCGCTGACGCATTCACGACTGCCTGCCTTCTTGCGTCATCGTCCTGCTGCCCCTGCCTGCGTGCAGCCTGGACCTCGCTGTGGCGTCAGAGGTGGCTGACGGCTGGTGGAAGCGCCTCGACGAGCTGGCATGGCAGAACGAGGTGCGCGCCCCGTGCACAGCGCAGGCATGTGCCGCAGCGCATGCGCCTGCTGCTGAAACCGCTTGCAGTTGCTGCAGACCTGCTACAGACTGCAGCTAGGTTCTGCTGTTGGGCCAGACTGCGACACATCCAGCGTGCTCAGTGTGCACAGCACATGTGCGTGAGTATGTTGGCTGCTGCAGCGTTGAGCGACTGCTGCTGTGTGTCTGCACTGTGCTGTGCAGGTGAGCCATGTGGTGGTGACTGCGCTGGACACGTTGTTTCTGGCCCCCAAGGGCCTCAAGGACGTGCACAACATGCTGCGCAACGTGGCCCGCAGCCTGGTGGCTGGCGGCAAGACCGGCGTTTTTTCGCCCATGCACATGCTGGTGTTCCAGAAACCCCAGTGACCGCTGCACCCAGCAGCAGCAGCGCTAGCTTGGGCAGGCCTTTGAGCGTGTTGCTTTTGCGAAATCACCCGCTGGCAGAAGCGGTCTCCTCACAGGTCTGAGGTACGTTTTGTGTGCTGTGGTCAATGCTGTGTTCCGCTGAGTGATGGTGGTGTTGCTGCCCGTTGGCAGCTGCTGCGCAAGCAGCTGCAGAGCTTGCACCATGCCCTTAGCAGGCGCTGGTGCGAGTGGTTCGACGGCACAGCCTGACACGACCAGCGCGGCTTGGTGCAGCTGGGGCTGTGGTAGGGGATGATTTGAGGGGCTGCTGGTAGGATATTTGAGCTATGATGGATTGCAGTAGCAGCTTGGTGGGCGGCTGCACTTGCCGTGGTTGCCGCACATGCCAACATACATTTCATGACCAGGTGGCATTATAGGTTCTGGTGTGGAGGCATTATCCACTGGGCAGCAGCAGCTGTGCAGCTGCTGCTGCTCTTTCCCAATGTACACTGCAGAGGCAGGCTGCTGCGGTGGTCTCCTGCATGAAAAGAGTGGCAGCGCTCAGGACAAGTCTCTGGCGGCTTGCAGCAGCATTGTCGTGCTTCACACAGCTCGTTATTGTGGTTATTGTTTCTTTCAGGCACAGCAGCTAGGGCGGTTTTGGTGCACTTCTGATCGCGCAGTGTGCCAAGGGAGATCCGAGAGTTGCTGACAAGTCTGCAGCAGTGCCCGTGCCTGCTGGGTACTAGAGAAGAACCAATCAAGCATTGTTAGTATGCAAATGATTGAAATCTTTTGCTGTTGACCGACAGCCATGTACTTTGCGAGTGGAAACCTGTTTGTTGCTGGGTGGTTGTGTTGTGGCCACGTTGCACGGAATGCTGACCCATGTGCTTTTAATAAGCGCGGTGAGCACAGCAAGAGATACGCTGTGGTTGCCCTTGCTTATATAAGCTTGTGGCTGCGCCGATGCCCTGGCTGTGTGCAGGCTGCACCTGCACTCACATGGGGAGGCTGCAAACCCCACCTGCCATGCATCATTCAGGGTGATACAAGCAGCCTGGATCATGGATATTTGCACGCAGACAAACCTTGGATGCCGAGCGTGTTGGCCCCTTACACAGGCAGTTGTTGTCAACGTTGTAACGGTGAGTCCCTCTTTCCTTCCTTCTTCGGAACGTTCCTTGGTTGTAGGAACTTGAAGCCTGTGTTACATATGTTTTAGGGTGCTGTTTCATCGTGTTGAAGGGCATATCATTCGCACCACGATGACAGCCGGATGGAGCTTATGTCTCAGCATACTTTCTAGCTGTTTCTTGTTGGCCAATGTCATCTTCGCCTCATCACCACTCGGCATGCTGAGAGTTTGCTTGTTTCTTCGTCGCCCGGCGCGAGCCAAGGTTGTTACAACTCGCAATCACCACCATTGGTATTAAAAAGAGCCGCTGATGAGACTGTAAGCTGGTGGTGCTTGATAGTGGGGATCCATTGGCAGGTGGCAACAACTGTCTCGCTGACCTGGGCCTAGATACAAAGCAGCGACCAACATGATGCGGCCTACCATGGGTGGTGGTGGAAGGGTCAGGAAGCATAGCATATGTCGGCAGGTCGTGCCCCTGCCAGTAGCAGTGTCCCTGTGTGTGACATGCTTCATGTTTGGCCTCTTTTGGGGGAAGACGGTGCCAATAGCAGTGCAAGAAACGGTGAGTTGAGTTGTGCGAAAGCAGCCAGTGCAGCTTTGACATTTGGTGGAGAGTTGCTGCAGCGCCAGTAGATGTGCTGCAAGTGCGAGAGGCAGCAGCTGCTGCTGCTGCTGCTGCTGCTGCTGCTGCTTTGTCATCATAGGTAGCAGCAGCAATGGTATGCAACGGAAAGCATGACAACTGTGTAGGTACAGCTCACAAAGCATAGCATACCTGCTTAGGCATGCATCCAGGCTATCATGGCAGGCCAAGGTTTGTCAGGTACAACCGGCAGTGGCGCGGAGTCTGGTAAGTATGACACACGCTGATGACTTGCTTGCAGGTGCTAGATACGACGGCGCAGCAGCAACAGCAGCAGCAGCAGCAGGAGCAGCTACGGCAACAGCAGCACAGGAAGCAGCCGCACCAGCAGAAACAGCAGGAGCAGCAACTGCCAAGTTCACCCGCAGTTGCACCTGCACCGCAGCAGCTGCATCGCAAGCAGCAGGAACAGCTGCTAGCACCAAGGGAGCATCAACAGCAGGAGCAGCTGCAGCAGCAGCAGCAGCAGGCTACAAAGCTGCAACAGCAACCAGAAGTCCAGCAGCAGCCGCACGGGCAGCCACAAGCGCAGGATGACGAGACAGTCGTGCAAGCGACTGACCAGCAGGGCCAGGGACAGCAGCAGGAGCCGCTGCCGTCACAGCAGCGGCAGCAGCAGCAGCAGCAGCAGCAGCAGGGTGTTGAGCACAAAGTTCATCCACCGGTGCAACCTGCGGCTGCACCACAGCAGCAGCAGCAGCAGCAGCAGCAGCAGCACATTCAAGATGATAACCAGCAACAAAGGCAACATGAGCAAACTCTGCAACAGCAGAAAAGCGAGGAGCAGCAGCAGCAGCAGCAGCAGCAGCAGCTGCGCACGGAGGCCGACCAGCAGCAGACACGGCAACAACAGCAACATGGGCTGTCAGCACAGCAGCAAGAGGCAAGCCAACCGCAGCAGCAGCAGCAGCAGCAGCAGCAACAACAACAACAACAACAACAAAGTACACGACAACAGACACAGCAGCAGGAGCCAACAGTGCCCTGTGAGGGTGCCGAGCAAGGCATACCATGCCAACAGCAGCTAGCAGTAGCAGCAGCAGGGCCTGCATCAGCAGGATCGACAGGCGCAGCAGCAGCAGCAGCAGCAGCATCACCTGTTGCGTTTCCTCAGCAGCGTGAGCAGCAGCTGGCGACCTGCCTGCAGCAATCAGGCCTGCTACAACCGCTGCTGCCAGCTGGGCTGTCTGGCAACAACTTTTACACCTTTGCTGCTTACCAGGTGGGCAGCCTGGGGCTGTTGGGGCTGTGACAGCCCATGCGTGCCTGGCAAACAGGGAGCGGCTTGTATGCAGAGCATGCGCTCGCACCAGAGTGAGCCCGGGAGGCGTTGCTTTCAGCTGCGCTGCGACTGTGCTTGCTGCGCCTCCGGCGGATTGCTGCCGCATGGACGTGCAGTCAAAGTGTGTTCGCTGCTGTCTGGGGACGCCACCTTCAGTGCTCACGCACGTGTCATCGCTGCTGCTGCTGCCGCCAGATCCTCAGCTGGCACCCGCGCATCGTGGTGTTCCCCAACTTCATCGACGCGGCACGAGCCCAGGTGAGGCGCCGGCAGCAGCGCGACAGCGGGCGCGGCAGCAGTGTACAGAGTGGGATGCCAGCCACAGCCCATGCCCAGCTTCACTGACATCGCACGCGCAGGCGTGATCCCCGGGAGATGGCGGGCGCAGCGGTCTGCTGCGGAGCTGTGGGCAGTCGGACAGCCAGCAAAGCAGCGGTGTGCAGTGCATTGAGTGTTGCAGCGTCAGGCCAGCGGGATTGGCACAGACCTTGCACGTGCGATGCCCGCAAGAGGTGCAGCAATCTGCTGCAGAGCTGGCAGCGACAGGCTGGTGTGCTGCATGGCAGTGCAGCGTGCAGCGCAGAAAGCAGCAGTTGCAACCTTGTGCGACCAGGCCTTGGCCAGGCGAGCGCACAGGCGAGGTGTGGCAGCGTGTGCAGTGCAGCGCTGCCTTCTTGAGCCAGCCATGCGACGGCACACGACACGTGCCAGCCGGCGCAGCTCTGTGCTGTTTGTACCGCCGGCTTCCCTCTATCATCTTTCGTCAATGCTGCTGCTGTTGGCGGCATGTCCAGCAGCGGTGCGCAGTGCGCCCGCTTGCGGCGGTTGCCCGACGGGACGCCGCCGATACTGCTGCTGCTGCTGCTGCTGCTGCTGCTGCTGCTGCCTCGTGGCTGCAGCACATCATCGAGCTGGCTTCGCCACTCCTGGCCAAGTCTGATGTGAGGCTGCGCCATGACAAGGGCGCCGCAACGGCGGCGAGCCAGCGCTCCAGCGCGGGCGTGTTCATGCGCAGGTGGGCAGCGAGCCGCCAGGGCCTCGGCCTGTGCGCATGTGCAATGCATGCGGTCTGCACTGGGCAGACAAGGGTGACACTGCGGCACGTCCTCTGCACCGCAGTTGGGTAGAACAGCATGCAGCAGGGCGTGGCAAGGATGGCGGATAAGGCCAAGCGTGGCAGCTGCAGGCCAGCGAGCGCACGCAGATGCATATGGCCTGAATGTTGCCAGGTGAATGCAGCTGGGTGTGTGCAGGCTGAGCTGGCTGCTTGGGTGCTGTTACTGCGCCTAATGTTGCTCTTTGCTGCTGCTGCTGCTGCTGATGCTGCTGCTGCAGTGAGGATGATGCTGGTGGTGTGCTGGGCTGGCTGCAGGACAAGATCGAAGCAGTCACGCTCACACCTGCCAGCCATGGGGAGGTGAGCATCCAGGGCTGTTGGGTTGGAGATGCGTGGCAGGCGGCTGCCCCTGCTGCGATGGTGCGGTCACAGGCAGGCACTGCCCGAAACAGGTGGATGCCCTACTGCGCCTGCAGGGGCTCCCCCCCCACCCTGCCCTGTCACGATAACAGTGGCACAATGCCCGTGTTGTATGTGTACCATTCCTTCTCTTTCTGTTGCTTCCTTTTTTCTGAGCATGTGCCTGCTCCTGCCCGCTGCCTGCACGGTCAAAGTAGCTCTGTGTTGTGCAAGAGAGAGTAGCTTCATGAGGATCTCATCACTATGCGAGATGGTGCGAGCCACTTCAGGATGAGTACCCGGTCAAGTGCGAGCACTTGTTGGGCACTGGTTCGAAGTTCCCTGCGCAATGCTTGCCCTGGTCCATGGGTCTCGCAACCTGCTCACTGCCTGCTGCCGGCCACCTGCTGCTGCATGCGCTGCCAGGCGTTCTACGTCACGCGCTACCAGCAGCACGACAAGTACGACCCCCACATGGATGTGTACGACCCAGCCGAGTACGGGCCCCAGCAGTCGATGCGCATGGCCACGCTGATGGTGCACCTGGCAGACGCTGAGGGGGGCGGGGAAACGGCTTTCATGCGTGAGGGCGGGGACGGTGAGCGCTGCTTGGTGGGGGTGGGGGTGCCTGGGACAGCAGCTGTGCAGCCGCCGCGGCAGCTGACTGAGCTGCTGCGGGCAGTGGTCCGGCAGGCAGTGAGCATGGCTGGATGTTGCGCGCAGATCGTGGGGTGTTGCTGTGGGTGCTGTGTCTTCAAGAGTGAGGCGGCATCAAGCAAGGTGCGGTGCTCAGCCTTGAAACAATATGGAGCTGTCATCCTGCTTGAACTTGTTGCGCGCTGGGTGTTGCCCATCCTGTCTTACCTGCTGCGTCTGCTTTGCAGTCACCCTACTGGGCTTACATGGCCAGGTGGTTGCTGCGGTTTCTGCTGCATAACATTACATGGGTGTGCAAGGTCATTGTCACATTACGTGGCGCAGCAGGGAATGCTGAAATGGTTTGCTTCTTTGATAGTCACTTGCTGCACTGCCCACCACTTTGCAGGCGACACGCGCAAGGTGCCGGACGCAGCAGCCTGCAGCAAGCACGACTTCAAGTACAAGCCTCGCGCAGGCGATGCCCTGCTGTTCTACAGCCTCCATCCTGACAACAGCATAGACACGCGCGCTCTGCATGGCGGCTGCCCAGTAGCAAAGGGCACAAAGTGGGTAGTGACAAAGTGGCTGCACAACCGGCCCGTGCAGGTCAACGCAGGCGGCTTCGGCTGGCGATGACAGTCTGGTGTGTTCAAGGGGGTCAGTGTGTGCAGGGTAGCATGTAAATTCTTCAGTGATGGTGGGTATCATACAGCTCAGGGTTTGTTTCAGGTTATAACATCATTGCAGCACCAGCAGTAGCACAAGCAAAGATGCAGCTGTGGCAGGCTCGGTTATCTGCGCCGCCGTTCTGCGCGCCGGCATTGCTAGCACACGGGCTCAGCACACATGGTGCATGGCTGCGGCACTTGATGGCCTGCGCTGTCCATGCAGAGCTGTGCGGCGTACCTGCAGCGCTGCTGGGCGGTGTGCTCATCATCATCATCAGCGCTGCTGGGCGGTGTGCTGTTGCCATTCTGCAGCCGTTGCCACAGCTTCAAACCCATTGATGGCAGGGGAGGTGTACCTAATACGTAGTGCAGCAGGTCAGCAGCCAGACTGGCTGCGGTGCTGCATGTTGTTTGCTGAGCTACATGCTCGTTGTTACAACACATCAGTTCTTGCGTGTTGCAGCTGTGGGGCGGCGTGCAGCCTTGTGTGCATGCTGCTGCCTGCACCAAGCGCTTTGTGGGCTCACAATCACTGAGCGTGTTGCAGGGATGCGTTCAGGATACATGCGCACCTCGTGCTCCTGCTTACCGAATTACCGAATTACCAAAGTAGGGCCACTGGCCCACCCGCAAAGGAGCCAAACAAGGCTCATGGGGTCCACAAAACTCAAAAGAAGACCATCAACCGGAAGAAACCGCAACCTCAACAAGCTCAGAGAGCTCAGAACTCAGAGAATCAGTAACTTCAGAAGCACTACTAGTAATGCCATCACTGGGAAGCAACAAATGTGCCAACTCTGGATCGCTACGTACCAGTAAGCAACTGTGTATGAAAGCAGCAACCTTACTTTGTCTTTGCCGCATAAAGTCTGCCAGACATCGCCCGCTCGGGTTTGCTAATGCACTTGGGTTCTGCCAAGCACCGAACTCATCAAACAGACACCAAAAACGCTCCCGGATTAGCTCGTAAGCATCACACTCAAAGACCACGTGGAACTCATCCTCAACCTGGCCAGCAGCGCATCGGGTGCAAAGCCGCTGATGTCTAAGTAGCAAGGAGTTGCCAGCCCTCTCCCACCGACCAGTAGCCACGCGCAAGTCATGTGCACCCAGACGAAACGCATCAGTGACGACAGGTGTACTTTGTTGAGGCCAGCAGTGTTGTGCACATAGTCTGGACACCAGCTAGACGGCTTTGACATGTCCAGCTCATCAAGTGATGTGCATGCAAACCAGCTCTCATACGTAGAATGCATGACAGTATCAGAACCAGCAACTCTGGGATCGGTGGGTAAATCATGCCACTGCTGATACAACCAAGACTGACAAGCCTCATGCACACAGCGCATATCAGACTCCTCAAGGCAGTGCAGACCGACCAGTGCATCAGGTATGTCGCCCAACGTGCCCGTACGGGTATGCAACGTGCGCACAAGGACCTAAACTGCCAGAACCACAAGGACTTTTGCCTACCCTGATCAGCGCTGCTTGGGTAGGTGCGCATACTGAGGTCTCTGTTCTCCTGCATTGCTAAAAACAACCAGTCACTAGGCGGCCGTGAGACCACCCGGTCGCACAGGTCCCAGCAAGCTGTGAACCAACACTGATCAGGGGTTGCAGCCAAATTCACGCAATAGCAGCTGCCTGCAAGTAGACTTGCGAACACGCCCAGCCAGCATACGCAAAAACATGAACTGCACCACTTGCATGTCATTGCTAAGCGCCTTGGCAACGCCCTGCGGCCCACTTCCGCAGCTATGAAGCAGTGCAGGGGCCCACACTTCTGCGCAGTAGCCCAAGATTGGCGAGACCAGTGAGTTGAACAGGTGCACCTGCAAGCCAAGCCCCGTGATGTGGTGGTCAGCGCAGCGGGAGCGCATGGCCCACATTGCCGTGAGCCAGCAGCTGCCAGGGACGAAACACATACCATGTTGTGCCTGCAAGGCAATGGGAGTGTATGCGTCAGCAGGGCATCGTTTGTGTGCCTACAAGTGACGCCTACAAGTGCACAAGGTCGGTTAACTCGTGTGCGTGTCAGATCATGGCGCCGTGTGTGCTAGCTACACCTGGCTTGCTTGCTTGCAGCACGCTGAGCACCTTTGGCTAGTGTTGGGCGTGAAGAGCTAGCAAAAGCTAGTCAACTTGACCGCTCAGGGTTACACCTGTAACGTATACGGCATCGCCATGGCGCCTGTTTGATCGGTTGCAACCACTGATTTGCTGTGATGGCAACGTTGACAGGGGCTAATTGCTGTGATGGCAACATTGACAGGGCTCGCAACCACCAGTTGGCAAATTCGACCATCCAGTCGAAAAGCCGTGGACAACTTCGACCAGGTGGCCCTCCATTGGTTTGTTCTGGGCGGCAGGTGCATTTTGGCGGGAGATCCGGTCAGCACAACTCCTGCTTAGGGCCAGTATCTCGACCATCTGGTGGAAGCCAACGTTAAAAATTAGTGATAACGGAGCCTTCGGCTCCTGAAGTTCGACCCGTCGATGTAGTTGCGAGCCTTTACGTTAAACAACTTGACATACCATGTCATTGCGTACACGTGTGTAAAAAATGTGCTGCAGCTTCAAAGTGATGAGATGACAATTCTTTGCTGCGCAGATTATGTACATCATGCATCATGCATGGTGCGATAATGTACCCGGGGCTTGTGCCTGGCAGCTGCTGGCGCCATGCACCTCCTCATGCGCAGATAAGCAGCTTGTAATGAGCAGCAGTAGTGCGAGTTTGCAGGGAAGCACAGCAAGGAAGAGCGGGATCACCAGACCCCTCATGCAATAAGAAGCAGGATCTCCAGTTCTAGACAAATCAGCTATGGTAACGTGGGCTCCAATCTAGCATGTGAGGGACGTAATTGCTGCATACATATGTTGTGCTCTGAAAAGTGTGTTGCCTGCAACTCTTTACAACATGCAAGGCTGTGCGTGCACGCAGCGCTGCCACCACCCACAGCAATGAGCAGCAGCACTCTAACCCAGCCAAAAAAGCGTAGCAATATTGATGCAATGGCCTGGCCCCCCTCATGCATCGCTGCATGATTGTACTGCATTGGCATCTATAAGCAATGCTGGCTCTACTCACTGTAATGCTCTGCTGGATGCACTGTTAAGCAGCGTGCAACCCACTGTATTGCTCTTGTGTAACAGCACCTTTTGAAGATAACAGTCATGTCTATTTAT
>JACERP010001135.1:0-27276 GCA_014080715.1 Scenedesmus sp. NREL 46B-D3 | reverse complement strand
GCAGCAGCAAAAGGCAAGAAAGTGTCACCCTACCCCTGCAACATGTGCGCTGCCGAGTACTTCAGCCCGCACAACGTGCAGGTAGCATTGAACATGGTACTGCAGGTCGTAGTAGCTCAACTTGAAGGGCCTGCTCTGTAGTGACTGCACTTGGTGATGCGTCTTATGAGGATCATGCTTCTGGCTGTTGTGCCCAGTTGTTGCTATATACATTATGTGCCCAACAGCACAATCCAAAACTGAACGCATACAGGAGCACTTGCAAGTGTTGCAACACCCAAGATTCAGCGTATACGTATGCAGGGGGTTCGGCTGCCACACCATGTGTTTACAGCTGAAGGGAGGCGTCCTAGTGGTGCTGTGGCGGTGACACCGTGGCACAAGTATGTGCAGAGCCTGCTGTGCAAGTATGGTGTGAATGTTGTGACCGCGGAAGGCAGAGCCAGTGCGTGCAAGAGCCATGTCAACAAGCAGGTCAGGACACTACATGCTGAAAGGATTGCATGTGAAACGTAGGAGCACTCCACTCTGAGTCGGTATGTTGCTCATGTGCATCCCACTCATGTTGATGCTATGGGTTGTCGCTCGGGGAATACTTGATGTTTGTTACAGCATGTTAATTGCCACTCGTTATCACTACTAGTCCATTTCAGCTTCACTCCTATGACCCTTCCACTTCCTCCCAGCTACACAGTAACTTTCTGTACTGTCTTCCCTCTTCAGAGTCTCGGTCAGGTTCGTCAGCCTTGATCTTCCAAGTCTTGGACCTTCCACCGTTGACAGTACCTGCTGACCTGGATAATGACAATTAGTAATGCCTTGATCCTCTATATGATATAATAATACGTACTTCCATATGCCACTGTACCAACCAACCCACACTGCTGATACGAGCCCTTGATTCGCGATCCGAACCTCGTGGGCCCTATACCACCAGATGAGTTGCAACAGCACCTTCCGTACATATACCCTAACACTGACCCTCATGCATGTCACTACGCACATATGCATTAATATACAAAGACGGACATGTCACAAGGCACGATGCAGCAATGCAACACCCATATTGCTACAATAAGCTCAGCACCAGTCCATATGCCTAGCCACTGATCACTGATATTGCATGCATGCACTGACACCCGGCCACCACTAGGCGCTAACGGCACTCCACATGCTGACCTGAACCCCTTACACGCACATTCCATCTTCTTACTTGCAACATGCCCACTACCGTCAAACCCCCCACGCTGCCCCAAGCCACACTCACCGCCCGCCGCCGCTGCAGCAGCATGCTGGTGGACGCAGCGAAGAACTGCTGAGGGCTGGTGTGCAGGTATGCACGGACAGCGTCAGACTTCCACCGCCCCATGACTTGAATGAGTCTGGTGTGCACAACCCACGTTGGCGGCGTGCGTAGCACCGCCTCGGCGCAGAGAATGCGCCGCATACATGCAGCTGCTGGAACACCAGCCAGCACCAACGCCTTCTTCAAGCGCGGACCCACCGTGTTGTTTGCTGAGACGCGACCGGGAGGTTTGGAACGATGTGAACACCGGACCCAGCGCGGCGTCACCACCTGCCAGCTGCTGCAACGCCCGGAGCATCACGGCTGGGCAGATGCTGCCCTCTAACCCCGAGCCCAGAAACACCCATGCACCAGCGCCTGGAGCAGTCTTGGGATTTCGGCAAGCACAGCATGATTCCCCCCCGCTGGTGAAATGCACGTCCTCCCAGTCCAACCCCACAATCTCCGAGCTACGCAGCAGCCCAGCCCAGCCAACCACAAACATAGCGGCATCCCGCACCGCAACAAACCTGCTGCTGCTGCTGCCGCTGCTGCTGCTGCTGCTGCTGCGGCTGCTGCTGTTGGTGCCGCTCAACACCCCCAAAACATCCACCAAGTCTTTCGCGGACAGCGGCAGCTTTGCTGCTGGTCACGCACAGCCAGCCTGCGCGCAACCTTCAGCGCCTGCTGAACCTCCTGCGTATCCAACTCCTCCCCACACTGCCACCCTGCCGTGCCCACCGGCGCAGACTCGCCATGGTGACTGCTATGGTCGACAGCTTATAGTTGGCTGCCACCATGCAAGCAATAAACTCCGCCACAGCTGCTGAGTGCGGCTGCATGCTCTGACCCGCTATGAGGCAGTAACGCTGTAACCGCTGCACTCCCGCGTCATACGTCACTTGCGACGAGGGCCACGTCAGACGCCATGGAGTCCGGCATACACTGCTGCACTTGCTGCACAAAGTCATGCGTCCACCCGGACGTGGGCAGCAATGGCCGGAGCTGCTGCCGTCTAGCGGCGGCATACTGCCCCACCATCATCATACTACCCATGCAAGCCATAGCATCGGCGCCATCGGCCCCGCGCCCCACCGGGGCGGAAAGAGGAGGAAGCACTGCTCCCAGAATGTGTGCATGCATTGCGCGCATCCCAAGACTTGACAAGAAAAGCAGCAATGCACCGCGACACCATCCGACAGCTTCCAACACTGCCCTAAATATCAACAGATACAAAACCCCTGATTGACGAATCAGCCATTGACAAAACGCCGCGCAACTTTGCAGCGCAACCAGGCATAAATCTGATGGCATACTGCCCCATGTACTAATGCAATTTGCATCAGCCAGGCAGCGGCAGAGAGGGTGGGGGGCGGGATTTAAGCGCAAGGCTTACAAAGATGCTGACAACGAGAGAAGCGATGACTTGCATGCACAGGCCAGCAGCCTGTATAGGTGCAACCAATGTGTTATGTGACAATGTCACATAACACATGCATCAAATCCTGCAGGATTTGTGCAATGTAACACGCAGCCGAGCGACAACAACGCTTTCACTACAGCCCTGTGGGTACAGGGCTTATGTGAAAGCTGCATTTTCAGGAGGCCTAGGCCGTACTTGCGTTGAGTGGCAATACCACGTGATTTTGAATTGCTTTACTAAATTACCGAATTACCAAAGTAGGGCCACTGGCCCACCCGCAAAGGGGCCAAACAAGGCTCATGGGGTCCACAAAACTCAAAAGAAGACCATCAACCGAAAGAAGCCGCAACCTCAACAAGCTCAGAGAGCTCAGAACTCAGAAAGGAGCCAGACAAGGCTCGTGGGGTCCAAAATGTCTCTCCACAACCAAAGGGGGGAAAGGGAGGCAGAGCATGCACACACAAGCAGCCAACATACAGTATAGTTTAGCGGTAAATCCATGCGAAAGGGCACAATATCTGGTAGCAGCATCGGTGGCACGGTGAACCACGCAACAAACCAGGATGGGGGTTGTGGCCCTCCTCTGTGGGGGCAGCATACTCCTCTAGCAACAGCACAACCAGGAAACACATATGGATGTCAGCATGGCTCAGGTGGCATCAAAATGCAACATTATGCGCAAATTCCAAAAGGTCCATAGGCAACCTCAAGTGGCAAACTGGTGAAAGCTCAAAGAACTCAAAACGCTGACAAACGCAGCACTACGAGCACAAAGGCAAGATGATTGCTGTGACAACGATGCTATGACATCACGTGCGTGTCCGTATGGTTGTCTGTGTGTACATGAGCGTACTAGTCAGTTTGGCGGTCGCAGAGCTATCTCCACTTCAGGATGTCCTTGTTGTGGTGCAGAAGTTGAGTCTTTGTCACACTTCATGTTTGATTGCCCTGCTACCTCTGCTCAGAGGGATAGTATGTTTGCTGAGATCAGATCCCTGCCTGCAGCTGGTTGCGCTGAAAGTTGCGCAGCGTTTTGTCCATGGCTGATTCGTCAATCAAGGTGTTGCGTTTCGTATCTGATGATATTAGGGCAGTTCTGAAAGATGTCAGATGGTGTCACCGTGTATTCAAATACCGTGTACTCAAATCCCGGTCAAATCCCGGTACTCAAATACCGTGTACTCAAATACCGTGTACTCAAATCCTGGTCCAACCGCCCGTGGCTGGGCATAAAAGCAACTGGAATTGACGGACTTGCGCGGGTGGTTTCGATCGCCCAAACAACGAAGGAAAGACTGGGTACAATACGATCACTCATGAGCGGAGTAGCGGCTCGCTGGGCTAGTGCCTGAGGTCAGGTTTCAATCCTGAAGATGTAGGTTGGGTAGTTTTAGTGGTAGAACACCGGCATCGCATGCTGGAGACCCAGGCTCAAATCCTGGTCCAACCGCCCGTGGCTGGGCATAAAAGCAACTGGAATTGACGGACTTGCGCGGGTGGTTTCGATCGCCCAAACAACGAAGGAAAGACTGGGTACAACTACGATCACCTCATGAGCGAGTAGCGGCTCGCTGGGCTAGTGCCTGAGGTCAGGTTTCAATCCTGAAGATGTATTGTATTGTATTGTATTGTATTGTATTGTATTGCTGCTTTTCTTGTCAAGTCTTGGGATGTGCGCAATGCATGCAAACATTCTGGAGCAGTGCTCCCTCCTCCTTCTGCCCCGGTGGGGCGCGGGGCCGATGGCGCTGATGCTATGGCTTGAACGAGTGATATAATGATGATGATGCACCACCAAGTTACCAACAAACAACACACAGCTGGGTGCTCGTCATTGCAACGACACAATTGGCTGCGGCTAGTACCTTCCTAGGGTTTTAGGGTTTGGTGCTGCGGTGCCACCATGGTTGGCCAACCACATGAGACATCCGATGTCTGCCTGAGCCAGGCCATGCTGGCACACATGCAGCAGCTGCGCCTGATGCCTTGCACAGCCCTTGCAAGCGCAGCCCCTGCCTGCGTCAGCCACATAAGCAGCGCTGCTGTTGGAAAGCCAGAGCCACAAATGGAAGCGATACAACCAAAAACATGTTGGCCGTTCTGCAGGCGTTCTGCCTTGTGTTTCAATAGAGTACTAGTCTACTTAGTAATACATGCCATGCAGATTATGCCATGCAGGTACAACAGCGCTACCGCGCAGGACAACACCCTGATATATGTGCACAGTGTGTGGACTAGTAATGAACTCAAACATAAGTTGCCTGGTGGACGCCTTTCACATCACCTGACACCCAGCAAACACACAGGCTGTTTCCACTGCAGTTTATTATGACCATAAATCAATGAGGGTAGGGCAGCTGATAAAGGATGGAAACAGGCGCTCTCCTGTATCAACCAGAAGCTGCAGCAAGCGCCTGTCGGCAGCGCACACCGCCCTCGCATACGCCACATTGGCACACTGCACATGACAACCAGCGACTGGCAGCAGAATCGCATTGTGCGCTGCCCTCATCCCTGTTAGGGCTTAGTAGTACTAGCTGCCTGCCGGTTCCAGCACGTCCACCCCATACTGCTGGCAGATTCCTGCCATGGCGCCTACAGCCCAGGGCTCCTTGTCAAGGTGGTGGCAGGGCTGGGTGGTGAACTCAGGCGCGTGCTCAGGCCGCTCACCCAGCAGCCGAGCCCAAGCCCTGCTGTCAACTGCCACAACGCGCGTGGCTGACAGCCCGTTCACTGAAGCAGCGTCAAAGGTGATGAGCAGGCCCTCCCTGCAGCCACGATCCTTGTCTCTCAGGTAGCGCCGCAGCTGTGCTGCGTGCTTCTCCCGCTTGTGCTGGCCCTGGTCACTGGGCAGCAGCTTGTACTCCACCACCAGCAGGGGTGCGGCGCCTGCCAGGCTGAACAGCACCAGGTCGCTGCGCCCATGGCCCAGCCTGGCCTCGCTGCAGATGTGCTGGCGCTCACCAACAGCCAGCAGGCCCACCAGCAGCCGCAGCACCTGGTCCCTGACGCAGCAGCGCGCGCCAGTAGCCAGGCAGGCGGGACAGGCCCGAGCAGGCGGCATGCAGGACGCAGACGGTGGGGCCCGCTCTCGCAGGGATGGAGTTGTAGTTGGGGCATGGCATTCTGCTCACATGTGGGCTGCCAGTGTACTGCATGCTAGTGCCGTGTCCTCTCACATGCGCAGAAGACGGGGCCCGGTCTTGCAGGGATGGTGCAAAGGCAGATACATGCTGCACTATAGCTTTGAAGTGCTGCAGGTACGTTTTTGCAGCTCAGGTAGCGATGGTGCACCTGTAACCAGACAGGCACAGGTGGTTGCCAGCTGCTGCAGCAGGTTACCTGAGGCTGCACTCCCCGCGCCCTTCCACTGCGCCAAACTCTGCCTGCACCAGCCTGCTGACAGCCACCACCACAGCAACCAGCTCAGCAGCACTGGGCGGCTGAGCCTGGCTGCCCTGGTAGTAGGCGCGCGCATGCAGCACAATGCGCTCAAGCTTGCCTGTCGCTTGCCACACACTGCCAGCATTTGCTGCTGCTGCCCTGCTGAAGCCCAACTGCCCTGCAGCAGCAAGCAGCCTGCTGCTGTTGGACGGCCTGCTGTGCTGCCCTCCTGTGGCGGCTCGTTTACATGCTGCTGCAGCTGCAACTGCTGCTGCGACTGGTGCTGCCCATGCTGGCAGCTGCATTGGCCTAGCCTGGCGCAGCAGCCACACGATTCGGCTGCCACACCAGCCTGCTACCTGCCCTGGCCTGCAGGCATCAACCCAGGTGCGTGCAGTTTAAACAGGCCATGGCGCTGGTGTGCTGGGTTCAGGCAAGAGGCTGCATGACTCTTCAAAACAGTGGCTGCAACAGACAAAAGACGCCAAGCACATACTTGAGCACAAAGTCAAAGTTGACATGCGGGCAATCACTCATTCATTTACAAACTGCCTGCACGCTTACACTCCCCGAATGTTCATCACTCACAACACTGTGCAGCACATCATATGCCAAGCATATACACACGTCTAAATCTGCGCCAACACACACTGCATTGCTGCCAGGTCACAGCGGGCACGCACCCGTGCGCCACCGCGACAGCTGCTGCATGCAGCAGCGCCTGCAGCCCACGTACACAAGCCCCCACCGCCACCCTGCAATGGGCAGCATGCATGCAACAAGCAATCAGCACAAGCAATGCCGCCAAGCTGCTAGTACCTGCACAGGCCATGTACAGCTTGCTGGCATGCCGCATCGACACCACCAATACAAGCCAGTACAGCACAAGCCTTGGCGGGCCACAGCATGCCAGCTGTCACCATTGCAACAGAAGCAGCAGCTGTGGCCAAGCTTGTAAAAGCAAATCCAGCTCGTGCCTTGCACCTTCAGCATTTTGCCTAAAGACCGAGTATGCAACATGAGGACTGTGTTTGCCACCAAGGCACTGCTGATTCAGCTGCGGCAACAGCCATCACATCCCCTAACATTGATGCTCCCTGCTGATCCCGCCCCACTACAGCAAAGCAGCAATAGATGCTGTACAACCCATGCACAAGGCCGCAGACTCACCAAAGCCATGCAAACCTAACCACACACCAGCCTGGGGGCACAGCCCAAGCCCCATGCAGCTGCACACACCAGGCCATCCCAAGCCCCAGGTCCACACACCAGCCTAGCTACAGCCCAAGGCCAAGCATGCACACACACCAGGCTGGCCACGTCCATGCTTGTCCATGCTTGCCCATGCCCAGAGGCGCACACACGCACACCAGGCTGGCCACGCCCCTTGCCCACCATGCATACACATACGCACACACCAGGCTGGCCACATCCCCTTGCCCACCATGCATACACATACGCACACACCAGGCTGGCCACGTCCCCTTGCCCACCATGCATACACATACGCACACACCAGGCTGGCCACGTCCCCTTGCCCACCATGCATACACATACGCACACACCAGGCTGGCCACGTCCCCTTGCCCACCATGGATACACATACGCACACACCAGGCTGGCCACATCCCCTTGCCCACCATGCATACACATACGCACACACCAGGCTGGCCACGTCCCCTTGCCCACCATGCATACACATACGCACACACCAGGCTGGCCACGTCCCCTTGCCCACCATGCATACACATACGCACACACCAGGCTGGCCACGTCCCCTTGCCCACCATGGATACACATACGCACACACCAGGCTGGCCACGCCCCCTTGCCCACCATACATACACATACGCACGCACGCACACCAGGCTGGTCACGCCCCCTTGCCCACCATGGATACACATACGCACACACCAGGCTGGCCACGTCCCCTTGCCCACCATGCATACACATACGCACACACCAGGCTGGCCACGCCCCCTTGCCCACCATACATACACATACGCACGCACACCAGGCTGGCCACGTCCCCTTGCCCAACCCAGGCACACACGCACACCAGGCTGGCCACGCCCCCTTGCCCACCATGCATACACATACGCACACACTAGGCTGGCCACGCCCCCTTGCCCAACCCAGGCACACGCACACACCAGGCTGGCCACGCCCCCCTTGCTCAACCCAGGCACACGCACACACCAGGCTGGCCACGCCCCCTTGCCCACCATGCATACACATACGCACACACCAGGCTGGCCACGGCCCCTTGCCCAACCCAGGCACATGCACACACCAGGCTGGCCACGCCCCCCTTGCCCAACCCAGGCACACACACACACACACACACACACACACACACACACAAGGCTGGCCACGTCCCCTTGCCCACCATGCATACACATACGCACACACCAGGCTGGCCACGCCCCCTTGCCCAACCCAGGCACACACACACACACCCAGGCTGGCCACGCCCCCCTTGCCCAACCCAGGCACACGCACACACCAGGCTGGCCACGCTCCCTTACCCACTGCACGCACGCACGCACGCACGCATGCACGCACGAACGCACACACACGCACACACCAGGCTGGCCACGCCCCCTTGCCCAACCCAGGCACACACAACCCTGGCCGCAGCATATTCCCCGCCCTTGCTGGCCGCCCCTGGGCCCCACGCGCGCCCGCGCTCACTGTGCTGCGGACCACACCCAGCGCAGCTTGCACAGGCCGAACAGCACAGCCATCAGCAGCGCAGCCACAGCACCCAGGCCCATCAGGCAGGTCTGCAGCCAGCGCAGGAGCTTGGCGCCACGCCCGGCTGGCCTGCCTGCCGCCATCATCAGCATGCGCGCCGTGGGGCAGGCATCGATGGCTGCGCCAGCTCGCTGCACCTGCCCGCGGCGTCAGCGCGCTGGCGCAGCAGCAGCAGCGCTGGCGCAATGCGCGCCTCCTCCTGCTCCCGCCGTGCTGCCACTGCCGCCTGGCGCGCGCTTCAGCGTCTCCAGGACGGCGCCAGCTGCGGAGGACCCTGCGCACGGGCAGGTGGCCGGTGGCAGCACACACGAGGGGCTTGAGCGCGTGGTGTGCATGGGGCAGTCTGGTGAATACGCCATTTGGAACGCAGGGCATGCAGCCGGTATCCAAGTCAGTGCTGATGGCAACGTGACAAGGAACCAAGGCCAGCTTCAAGCAGTTGCGCAGCAACGTGCGCGCAGAGTCAGCGTCTGTACATGCCTGCAGGCAGCGCAGCGCCGGCGCGCTCACCACGGCGCGCCTTCTGCGCTGTGAAAGCCGCCATCTCCCTGTCATACTGCAGCATGGTTGGCAAGGGCGCACAACAACACGTGTCAGTGCCCTGCCAAAAGCGGCGTTGGAGTGTTGTCGATGGCCTGGATCTCTTTGCAAGTGGAGCCACCCGCCAAACACATGCAGGCCAAGGAGGGGTTGCTGATCAGCAGCGGGACTGCCGCTGCAGCCTGCCGCCTGCAGCTGGCCTGCCGCAGCCTGGATGCATGAGCTGAGGACGCCAGTGCGGCAGGCCGTGAGCCTGGCAGTGTGAGCAGCCACTGTGCGGCCGTCCAGCCCCACCTCCGCCTCCACTCGTGCCACTGACGCCTCCACTGAGCGCACCAGCGCCCCTGCCTCTTCCTCTACAGCCGCCCAGTCAGCCAGTGCGGTGCGTAGCTGATGCACCAGGCCGGCAGCATCCTGCAGGGCAAGTGGCCAGCATGACTGGGTGTGGAGTGAGCAGCAGGACACAAGCGCACACAAGCGGTGAGCCAGAAGAGCATGCTGCTGTGAGGGAAGTGTGACAGCACATGCAGGCTTTCCTGGGGGAGAGCATACATGAGTGATATTAACAAGGATGTGCCACTGTGCAGCCACCAGGATACAGGCACAGGCGGATAGTCCTGCTGCGGCAAGGAAGTTTGCAGAACACTGTGCAGCAATGTCGGCACCAGCAACATCATGCACTACAGCGGCCGCTGCCGGCAAGCAACCAACGACAACAAGGCTCACCCCTCCCTCAGCTGTCTCAAAGGTTGCTATCGCCAACCTGCTCTTGTCCGCGTGCTGGTGCGCGTGGCACCGCAGCAGCACCTGGCCTTAGCACCTCGTCAGCGGCACATGGCGCCAGCGCCTCATCTGCCGCATCCTGGCGCTTGTCAGCGGACCGAGTCACACGCAGGGCAGGCAGCCGACGTGCTGCCGCGCACGGGCGTGGCAGGGTGCAGGCGTGGCTCCTGCTGCAGTAGCTGCCGCCTGTTTGGCTGATTGGTCTGCCAAGCATACCGCCTGTGCAGTTTGGGGGAGGACGCTGGTCATGTTTGCTTCTTCTGCACAGCTCCTCAGGACGCCCACAGCTGACTCCTCTGCACATTCCGTGGCATCAATAGAGGTAAAGTAGGCAGGCAGGGGCAGGGGCAGCAGCAGCAGCAGCAGCAGCAGCAGGCAGGCTTCAGCTGGTTGGCGCAAAATACAAAAGCAGGACGATCAGGTCATCACAGAACAGTGGACACGCCAGAGTACAGTGCATATTAATGTGATATGTTTAATGCTTTACTCTTCACACACTCCAGCCACCTTCCACGATCCGAGCCCCCAAATCCTCCACCACTCCACCACAAACCACCACGTCGGTGCACATGCATCAGCGAGGGGTGGGCATCTGGGAGTGGTCAACGGAAACCCTAGTTTACTCACCGGTCTGTTGTCTTCCAGAATGGTGACAGATTTTGAAAGAAAACGTGGTTTTGCTTCTGTTGGCAAAGAATACCTCCAAGCTCAGGGGCTCTGGCACTTTCAGGTAGTGCAGCTCCGCGATGATCAGCGCGTGCTTCTCATCAAGCCTGCTGTCCATACCTGCGGACCACACTAGTGACCTCCTTTTGCTGTCCGTATAGATGGTTACTGCTTCTTGTAACCGTAAAGTTGCACTCGAAACTTGCGGCGTTACAGAGTCCGTGCCAGCCCTGCCTCTAAAACGCTGTCTGCGATATTCCGTACATCTTCTGATATAATTTCATACTCTGTTGGCCAGTGTTAGCCCTCAACTGTCTCGGATCTGGTTCTGTCACGTTTGTTCATTGTCACTTGGGCTGGCACGTGTCACCACACTGCCCCACGCCCAGGGTGACCCGCTAAAGTGAACTCCGTTAGCGATCAGCGGTTTAGCGGCGTTTATCAAAACCTTAGCGCCAGCCTTCAGGCCCGCTCAACCCGCTATATGCGGTGTTATGCTTTGGTCACCCGTTGGTTAACGGTAACCGGGTACCCGTAATTAAACTAATGCATAGTCGGACAAATGATAGTGGGCTTCACAAGTAGCATGTCGGAAACACTAATTCAGAGTAGGATATTGAGCAGAAGCACGCCACCCACACGAAATTAATAGTAGAAAACGAGTGTCTGGTATTGTGCGTTTTCGAGCTGTTTTTCGTGCTTTTCGCCTTGTGTTTGCTTTCAGATTGCTTCAACCACTTTCTCACCAATTGCACACTGCTGGCTACCTGGACGGGTGCAGCGCCCAATCACCAAACATCTGACACTGTGCCTAGGCCTGCACACTAAATCATAGTCGTCTCGCCAAACGAAACATGTAAACACACCTAAGATAGCAGGGTAAACCCAACCTACTTTTTATTCAACCCGACTATGTATTAGTGCGATTACGGGTACCAGTCTGGTAATACTAGAAGGTGCAACACTGAAGAAGAAGAAGCACTCTAACGCAGCAGCAAAAGGCAAGCAAGTGTCACCCTACCCCTGCAACATGTGCGCTGCCGAGTACTTCAGCCCGCACAACGTGCAGGTAGCATTGAACATGGTACTGCAGGTCGTAGTAGCTCAACTTGAAGGGCCTGATCTGTAGTGACTGCCGCTTGGTGATGCGTCTTATGAGGATCATGCTTCTGGCTGTTGTGCCCAGTTGTTGCTGTATACATTATGTGCCCAACAGCACAATCCAAACTGAACGCATTACAGGGAGCACTTGCAAGTGTTGCAACCACCAAGATTCAGCGTATGCAGGGGGTTCGGCTGCCACACCAAGTGTTTACAGCTGAAGGGAGGCGTCCTAGTGGTGCTGTGGCGGTGACACCGTGGCACAAGTATGTGCAGAGCCTGCTGTGCAAGTATGGGTGTGAATGTTGTGACCGCGGAAGGCAGAGCCAGTGCGTGCAAGAGCCATGTCAAAAAGCAGGTCAGGACACTACATGCTGAAAGGATTGCATGTGAAACGTAGGAGCACTCCACTCTGAGTCGGTATGTTGCTCATGTGCATCCCACTCATGTGGATGCTATGGGTTTCAGGAGGCCTAGGCCGTACTTGCGTTGAGTGTGCAATACCCACGTGGTTTTGAATGCTTTTACCGAATTACCGAATTACCAAAGTAGGGGCACTGGCCCACCCGCAAAGGAGCCAAACAAGGCTCATGGGGTCCACAAAACTCAAAAGAAGACCATCAACCGAAAGAAGCCGCAACCTCAACAAGCTCAGAGAGCTCAGAACTCAGAAAGGAGCTAGACAAGGCTCGTGGGGTCCAAAATGTCTCTCCACAACCAAAGGGGGGAAAGGGAGGCAGAGCATGCACACACAAGCAGCCAACATACAGTATAGTTTAGCGGTAAATCCATGCGAAAGGGCACAATATCTGGTAGCAGCATCGGTGGCACGGTGAACCACGCAACAAACCAGGATGGGGGTTGTGGCCCTCCTCTGTGGGGGCAGCATACTCCTCAAGCAACAGCACAACCAAGAAACACATATGGATGTCAGCATGGCTCAGGTGGCATCAAAATGCAACATTATGCGCAAATTCCAAAAGGTCCATAGGCAACCTTGTCTCAAGTGGCAAACTGGTGAAAGCTCAAAGAACTCAAAACGCTGACAAACGCAGCACTACAAGCACAAAGGCAAGATGATTGCTGTGACAACGATGCTATGACATCACGTGCGTGTTCGTATGGTTGTCTGTGTGTACATGAGCGTACTAGTCAGTGTGGGGGTCGCAGAGCTAACTCCACTTCAGGATGTCCTTGTTGTGGTGCAGAAGTTGAGTCTTTGTCACACTTGATGTTTGATTGCCCTGCTACCTCTGCTCAGAGGGATAGTATGTTTGCTGAGATCAGATCCCTGCCTGCAGCTGGTTGCGCTGAAAGTTGCGCAGCGTTTTGTCCATGGCTGATTCGTCAATCAAGGTGTTGCGTTTCGTATCTGATGATATTAGGGCAGTTCTGAAAGATGTCGGATGGTGTCACCGTGTATTGCTGCTTTTCTTGTCAAGTCTTGGGATGTGCGCAATGCATGCAAACATTCTGGAGCAGTGCTCCCTCCTCCTTCCGCCCCGGTGGGGCGCGGGGCCGATGCGCTGATGCTATGGCTTGAATGAGTGATATAATGATGATGATGCACCACCAAGTTACCAACAAACAACACACAGCTGGGTACTCGTCATTGCAACGACACCAATTGGCTGCGGCTGGTACCTTCCTAGGGTTTTAGGGTTCGGTGCTGCCGGTGCCACCATGGTTGGCCAACCACATGAGACATCCGATGTCTGCCTGAGCCAGGCCATGCTGGCAAACATGCAGCAGCTGCGCCTGATGCCTTGCACAGCCCTTGCAAGCGCAGCCCCTGCCTGCGTCAGCCACATAAGCAGCGCTGCTGTTGGAAAGCCAGAGCCACAAATGGAAGCGACACAATTAAAAACATGTTGGCCGTTCTGCAGGCGTTCTGCCTTGTGTTTCAATAAAGTACTAGTCTACTTAGTAATACATGCCATGCAGACTATGCCATGCAGGTACAACAGCGCTACCGCGCAGGACAATACCCTGATATATGTGCACAGTCTGTGGACTAGTAATGAACTCAAACATAGGTTGCCTGGTGGACGCCTTTCACATCACCTGACACCCAGCAAACACACAGGCTGTTTCCACTGCAGTTTATTATGACCATAAATCAATGAGGGTAGGGCAGCTGATAAAGGATGGAAACAGGCGCTCTCCTGTATCAACCAGAAGCTGCAGCAAGCGCCTGTCGGCAGCGCACACCGCCCTCGCATACGCCACAATGGCACACTGCACATGACAACCAGCGACTGCCAGCAGAATCGCATTGTGCGCTGCCCTCATCCCTGTTAGGGTTCAGTAGTACTAGCTGCCTGCCGGTTCCAGCACGTCCACCCCATACTGCTGGCAGATTCCTGCCATGGCGCCTACAGCCCAGGGCTCCTTGTCAAGGTGGTGGCAGGGCTGGGTGGTGAACTCAGGCGCGTGCTCAGGCCGCTCACCCAGCAGCCGAGCCCAAGCCCTGCTGTCAACTGCCACAACGCGCGTGGCTGACAGCCCGTTCACTGAAGCAGCGTCAAAGGTGATGAGCAGGCCCTCCCTGCAGCCACGATCCTTGTCTCTCAGGTAGCGCCGCAGCTGTGCTGCGTGCTTCTCCCGCTTGTGCTGGCCCTGGTCACTGGGCAGCAGCTTGTACTCCACCACCAGCAGGGGTGCGCCGCCTGCCAGGCTGAACAGCACCAGGTCGCTGCGCCCATGGCCCAGCCTGGCCTCGCTGCAGATGTGCTGGCGCTCACCAACAGCCAGCAGGCCCACCAGCAGCCGCAGCACCTGGTCCCTGACGCAGCAGCGCGCGGCAGTAGCCAGGCAGGCGGGACAGGCCCGAGCAGGCGGCATGCAGGACGCAGACGGTGGGGCCCGCTCTTGCAGGGATGGAGTTGTAGTTGGTGCATGGCATGCTGCTCACATGTGGGCTGCCAGTGTACTGCATGCTAGTGCCGTGTCCTCTCACATGCGCAGAAGACGGGGCCCGGTCTTGCAGGGATGGTGCAAAGGCAGATACATGCTGCACTATAGCTTTGAAGTGCTGCAGGTACGTTTTTGCAGCTCAGGTAGCGATGGTGCACCTGTAACCAGGCAGGCACAGGTGGTTGCCAGCTGCTGCAGCAGGTTACCTGAGGCCGCACTCCCCGCGCCCTTCCACTGCGCCAAACTCTGCCTGCACCAGCCTGCTGACAGCCACCACCACAGCAACCAGCTCAGCAGCACTGGGCGGCTGAGCCTGGCTGCCCTGGTAGTAGGCGCGCGCATGCAGCACAATGCGCTCAAGCTTGCCAGCATTTGCTGCTGCTGCCCTGCTGAAGCCCAACTGCCCTGCAGCAGCAAGCAGCCTGCTGCTGTTGTACGGCCTGCTGTGCTGCCCTCCTGTGGCGGCTCGTTTACATGCTGCTGCAGCTGCAACTGCTGCTGCGACTGGTGCTGCCCATGCTGGCAGCTGCATTGGCCTAGCCTGGCGCAGCAGCCACACGATTCGGCTGCCACACCAGCCTGCTACCTGCCCTGGCCTGCAGGCATCAACCCAGGTGCGTGCAGTTTAAACAGGCCATGTTTTTGACTGCTCTCTGGCGTTGAACATCTTTACAGATTGTGATGTGACACTTTCGTATGGTACCGTAAACGCACGAATACATAGTGGGATCAATAGATATCTGGACGGGTTTTCCTGCTATCTTTAGTGTGTTTACATGTTTCGTTAGGCGAGACGACTATGATTTAGTGTGCAGGGCACAGTGTCAGATGTTCGACCGATTGGCGCGCTGCACGTATCCAGATAGCCAACAGTGTGCAATCGATTAAGACAGTGATCGACGCAATCCCAAGCCGACACAAGGCGAAAATCACTTAAACCAGCACGAAAACGCACAAAACCAGGCACTCAGTGCCAGTTTTTTCTGTTGTGATTTCGTGTGGGTGGCGCGCTTCGGCTCGGCATCCTAGTCTGATTTAGTGTTTCCGACATGTGAAGCCTACTAACATTTTTCCTACTATGTACCTGTGCGCTTACGGGTTTTACAAGGAAAGAGCGCTGAAAACGGCCGCACAGCAACTGATCGAGGGCTGTGTTACTTATAGTTGTTGCGCTCTGACATGTCACGCAACACGACATTACTTATGTTAATTGTGCAACTTTATCGCGCCGAGCACAATTCTTATAATATTGGTTCCTTGTCATTGTTGCGCTTACGGTATGTTGACTGGCAGCAATTTCTGTCATCATGGTCAATCATGATGTGTTGCATGCGCATGTGCAATGGGGTAGAGTACGAACTAGTTCATCATCATATTACCCATTCAAGCCATAGCATCAGCGCCATCGGCCCGCGTCCCACCGGGGCGGAAAGAGGAGGGAGCACTGCTCCAGAATGTTTGCATGCATTGCGCACATCCCAAGACTTGACAAGAAAAGCAGCAATACACGGTGACACCATCGGACATCTTCCAGAACTGCCCCAAATATCATCGGATACAAAACGCAACACCTTGATTGACGAATTAGCCATGGACAAAACGCAGCGCAACTTTCAGCGCAACCAGCTGCAGGCAGGGATCTGATCTCAGCAAACATACTATCCCTCTGAGCAGAAGTAGCAGGGCAATCAAACATGAAGTGTGACAAAGACTCAACTTCTGCACCACAACAAGGACATCCTGAAGTGGAGTTAGCTCTGCGGCCGCCAAACTGACTAGTACGCTCATGTACACACAGACAACCCATACGAACACGCAAAAGCAATTCAATACCACTGAATTGAAACGGAATTGCCACTGAACGCAAGTACGGCCTAGGCCTCCTGAAACCCATAGCATCAACATGAGTGGGATGCACATGAGCCACATACCGACTCAGAGTGGAGTGTTCCAACGTTTCACATGCAATCTTTTCAGCATGTAGTGTCCTGACCTGCTTGTTGACATGGCTCTTGCACGAACTAGTTGACACAGTACTGTGTAAGGATTGTCAGCTACTGATGGCGATTACGGCATGTTGGCTTACCTAGGGACACCAAACAACACAGGCTATGCATTACCCGTCAATTGTACGCCTGATGTCCTACTACAGCGGAAATTACTAGTTGCTGCCCCCAATCGTCAACCACCGTAAACAGTTCACACCTCCCACTGAACTTATTCCCTGGTTACGCTTGCCACAAAAACTTGACGCTATGTAGACAGGCCCAATCTGCCATAGTGGCTGGTCGCAAGCTATCTAGAAGAAGAAGCACTCTAACGCAGCAGCAAAAGGCAAGCTGTTGCTACCGCTGACCACTGCATGCAGGCTGTAGCTGACCCAGCCACACAAACAAACAATATGTGTTGGGCCATCAGCAAGGCGAGCAACAAGACTCTGCAGTTGGTGCCAGCGCTGTACGTGATCGAGTATGCGCACAACATAACTTGTAAAGATGGCAGGAAGACACACTTTGCAAAGACAATGCAGCAAATGCAGCACTCACATTGCTAGAATGGGGCCCCCGCCACCATGGCTGAACTGTCTTGCATCATGGATCTCTGCTTCATCTTGCTAGGTTCTAATGTTACAACATAAGTTGCAGTGCAATGCCATCAAGGAGTCACTACAGTGTAGCAGCTACTACACTCGCTTACAACCACTAGGCACAGCATCAGCTGCTGTCCATCACATAACACCTCATCGTACCGTTGTTAGAAGACAGCAGTGCTGCCTCCCATGACATCATAACATGCCGGGGCGCACATGCATCTGATGCAACGCAACAACCGGCAACACTGCACACTGCGCTGCACACGCCCTGCCCACGGCACAGCGGCGCAGCCCACCCCGCACTGCTCCCTGCACCGCAAGGGTGGCAGCCACGGCATGGCTGAGGCCCACCCAATGACAGCACCAATGCAGCTGCACCACAGGCGAGTGAAAGGCGCATGCTGGCTGCCGATGGATCTGCGCCATGCCGTGACCTGCCTCCCACAGTAACGCACATGTCAGACAGCAGCACGCAAAGGCTGACACTCAGCCCCAGCAGCAGCAGGCTGTGCTGACCGTACTCATGCCTGCAATAGCAGCAGATATGACACCATCTTGCAACAGGCCAGCTCTGCACCGCCTGTGCGCATCCTGGACGTGACAGACTGGTGCCCTGACACTGTTGGGATTTCATGCTGTCTGGCTCTACACTGTGCAAGCATGCATCAGGTGCACGGGGTATGCGCAGCGGGGCTTGCATGCGGCGTGTGGTGGGCTGTGGAGCACCCTCTGCTTTGCATGCAGTGCTGCGTCCTTCCACATGCCTGCAGCTGCTGCACATGCCCCACGCATGCCAGCACGCACAAGCGATGCTGCCAGCCCCAATGCTGCCAGCCCAACCAGGCTTCATACACCTATAAGTTCCTCATGGCCACTGTGCCACACTGTTTGTTCAAGCTTGTGCCACACGCTTCGCCTTGATGTCCTTGACTGCCGCCTTGATGGCGTCTTCTGCCAGCATGCTGCAGTGCAGCTTCACGGGGGCAGGCTCAGGTGCTTGGCGATGTCGCTGTTCTTGATGGAGGTGACCTCGTCCAAACTCTTGCCCTTGACCCACTCTGTGGCCACGCTGCTACTGGCAATGGCCGAGCCGCAGCCAAAGGTCTTGAAGCACGAGTCCACGATGTTGCCCTGATCGTCAACCTTGATTTGCAGCTTCATCACATCACCGCAGGCAGGCGCACCCACCAAGCCAGTGCCAACTGCAGCAGCAGCAGCAGCAGCAGCAGCAGCAGCAGCATGCCGATGCATCAAGCACACAAAGGTTGCAACAACCGCAGCACAGACCATGTAATGCGGAGACTGCATGTGCAGTCATGACATCAACGCTAGGCTTGCGCAAGCATGCTGAGCGCGGTGGCGAGTGCATACACCACATACTCCAAAATCCACTAGGGCAGGCTGTTGCGGTTAGCATCCTGCCCCCCTCAAGCAGACCTTCTGATACTTGCTTGCTTGCATGCTAGCGTGCATAGGTAAAACGTTCCTGTGTTGCACAGTGCTGCTGCTGCTGCTGCTGCTGCTTGGCCATGCATGATGCCCACACCCACCGTTGGGATCGTTTTTGTCAAAGCTGCCAACATTCCTGGGCTTCTCGTAGTGCTCCACAACGTTTTTGTGGTACAGACGAGACGCAGCCAGGCACCCTGGTGAGGCACCCTGTTCCAACCACGCGTGTAGGGACCTAGCAGCCACGCGACTCAGCATGATGGTATGTAGATGATTCCCAGAACGTTCTCTAACTTTGATTCAGAGGAAAAGACAATTGGAGCTGCGAATAGCAGTGAGAGGTTTGGGTCGATATGATGGAGCCCTGCTCAGTGAACAAGTGAACGGCCGGGTGATGCTTCAAAACACTGCATGTTTGGCTAGACCCGCGTTCAAGGTCGATGTAAAGGAACGCTTACAATAGCGCAGGGCTTGTCATCAAGTCCTCAGAACCGCCGTTCCTGCACGTTTGCTCACGTTTGCCAGGCAGGGACTCTCTCTGCAACGATCAAATACGTCACCCGCCAGCCGACACGATTGCAGCTTGACGAGCGTCTCTAGAAGGTTGCCCGCCATCCTGCGTTTCTGAGCTCGTGCTGGATCGCTTGCACCGCTGCTTAAAGTGAACAAGATTAGGTTTACAAGAGCTTTGTTGACGATGGCCTTGGAAAAGCTGTCAACCAAAGTGGTGAGTGGCTCAAACCAGAACAGTAGGCCACACAGCGTCAACACCTGCGGCTGTTGCAGCTGCAGCTGCTGTTGAAGGCTCGCGCTCTGCGGCTGGTGCCACGGTGCCACTGGTTGTCGCTGATAATGGCAGGATGTGGTTAGGGCTCCTCACAGGTGCTGCTGTGCCTGTCATTTGCAGTGAAGTTGCACTAGCAGGCTTGCTGGTCCCGCTGTTCCTACATGTTGTACCTGAGACGAAACACGTGTTTGCCGCTGCAGGCCATCATAGGCTCAGGCCCTGCAGCACACACAGCGGGTAGGTTGCGAAGTAAAGCAACTGCCAGTTGTAACCATATGCGGTGCTAGCCCTGCTAACATCGCACCTTCAACTCTTCACACTTTAGCTCAGTATGTGGAGCGGCATCATTCATCCTTTCACACATGTTGGGGATGCATTCAACAGCAGGCATCGTGATCAGCATACCGCTGCTCACCCAGCCACGAATGTCATAGGCTGCTGTCACCTGCTTCACTGTCTGCTGCACCTGCTGTTGCAGCCATCTACTGCGCGCGTGCTGAGCTGCAGCCCATTATCTTTGAGGGCTGGCTGGCCAACGGCATCGCTGCAGGCGGGCAGTTGACCACCACCACTGATGTTGAGAACTTTCCTGGCTTCCCTGATGGCATCATGGGGCCAGAGCTGTGCAACAAGTGAGCAGCAGCAGCAGCAGCAGCACGGCAGCAGCAACAGCAGCACGGCATGAGTGCTAGCCTAGCACAGCAGTCTGCAGGTCGCTGGAGCACTGCAGGGGGCTGTTTAATTGGGTGAACGGGTGTTGAGTGTCAGCAGCGGGAGGGCAGCAGTTGCCTCCTCTTGTGCGTGACTTTGTCAGCTCATCAGAATCTTAACAAACCTTCATTGATGCACATGCGCGTGGTTTGTATGGCAGTGCTTCATGTGCAAGTGTTGGGAACACGTGCAGGCATCGGGACATGCTTGGCCATGAAACCTGCACACGCGTGCCTTGGCTTGTTGGTCGGGGTGCGCCTGCGGACCTCGCCTGCCCTGCGCTGCGCGCCTGTGCAGGTTCCGCGAGCAGAGCCTGCGCTTCGGCACGCGCATCTTCACCGAGACCGTCAACAAGGCGGACCTGTCCCGCCGGCCCTTTAAGCTGTGGACGGATGAGAAGGAGGTGACCGCGCAGACCGTGATCATTGCCACAGGTGCCGTGGCCAACGCCTGCCGTTCAAGGGCTCCGACGAGGACACCGGCTTCTGGAACAGGGGCATCTCCGCCTGCGCCGTGTGCGACGGCGCCGCGCCCATTTTCCGCAACAAGCCCATCGCCGTGATCGGCGGCGGGGACTCCGCCATGGAGGAGGCCATGTTCCTCACCAAGTACGGCAGCGAGGTGAGGCGCAGCCCGCTGCAGGACGAAGGGGCCGCGCGGCCGGGTGGCCCGCACTGTCGTGCACCCAGGGGCTGCGCGGCCAGGGCGACGCAGGCGCAGGCCACTGTGCGGCAGTGGCCTGGGTAGCTTTGAAAACATGTGTTGCTGTCGTACTTTTTTGCAGCAGGTGGGTGTAGCGGTTTCCTGCAACTCGGATGCGAACAGTTGATGTGAAGGCAGTGCAGACAAAGTATCATCAGCACCCCAACGTCACCATGCTGCGCAACAGCCCGCGTCTGTTGCTCTGGCTGCTGCCTGTTGCCCCACTGGACAGCCTGCCATCTGGCAGTCTGCACACACGCATGCGACCCCGCTGATGCGCGTGGCTGACATCGCTTCCCTCTGCCGCCGCTGCCGCGCACCCTGCGCAGGTGTACATCATCCACCGACGTGACGAGTTCAGGGCCAGCAAGATCATGCGCCAGCGCGCCCTGGAGCACCCCAAGATCAAGGTTGGAGCGGCTGGCAGCGGCTGCGTGTGAGCCTGTGCGTGTGCGTGTGCGTGTGGTGTGCGGCAGCGCAGCCATGTGCCCCACAGCTGGTGCCGGGCCACACCATGCAGTGTGAGGTGCACATGCAGGGTTCATGCAGAGTGCACCTCAGGCCCAGCAGCAGCCTGTCGAGGGCGAGGGCAGCAGTGCTGCTGATGCGCTCCATTGTGCTGACCTGGCGCGGCTGCAGGTGCTGTGGGACAGTGTGGTGGTGGAGGCGTACGGCAACGACAAGGGCCTGCTGGCCGGCGTGCAGGTGCAGAATGTGCGGAGCAAGGAGGTCACAGACCTGCCCCTGTCGGGCCTGTTTTTTGCCATTGGCCACGAGCCAGCAACCAAGTTCCTGGACGGGCAGTTGCAGCTGGACGAGGCTGGCTACATTGTGACTGCGCCCGACAGCACTGCCACCAGCGTGCCGGGCGTGTACGCAGCCGGTGACGTGCAGGACGCCAAGTGGAGGCAGGCCATCACCGCAGCAGGCTCAGGTGGGCTGAGCAGGGTGGCTGGGGCAGGCCGAGGTGCTGGGGCCAAATGGTAGCAGTTGACTGCGGGATGTTGCTAAAAGGCAGCTGCATAGGAAGAGCCACGGTGGTGCAGTGCCAGTCATCAGAGTAGCAAGATTCTGGCTTGCAGAGTTGTGAGCTTGGTGCCTGCAGGGCATGGGCTGTCATGCAATCCGGGACCCCACCAATCACGGCACAGGCTGCCGTCAGGTGTCTTGTCTTGCTGCTGCCCTCATCCATTGCTGCTGCTTGCTTGTGTTGCACGCCCCCCTGCCAGGCTGCATGGCTGCACTGGAGGTGGAGCGCTACCTGGAGGTTGAGGGGGAGGTGGAGGGGGAGCCAGCGGCAGCAACAGCAGCAGCCAACGGCAGTGCAGACGCAGCCAAGTCAGCGTCACCTGAGCTGGTGCTGGCTTGAAGCGCAGCCAGCAGCAGCCGCATGAGGGCCGGCCAGCGCTGTGTCGGTGTGTTGGGGGGAGGGGGTGCACTGCTGCGCGCACCGCCAGCTGCCATTGATGTCATGCCAGCTGCAGGTGCGTAGCTTCAGCAGGCCGCTGCGGAACAGCAGCCGCAGCAGGTGCTGTGTGCAAAGTACTGGGCAGCTGTACAAGCTGCAACAACACTGCCAGGTGGAGTCAGATGTCAGCTGTGCACACTCCATGTCAGTCAGATGTTCAGCAGCAGCTGAGTGTGCCGTCTGTGGTGGGTGCACAGGCACACCAAGCTCAGTGAGTGGAGAAAGAGGCACAACACCGCATGTCAGCAGGGTGCTTTGACATATACATTCCTGTGGCTTTGTTGAGGGTGCATGCAACGCTTGCATTGCGCAAGCTTGAATTGCTTGAATTGAATTAATTGCAAGCCAACACTAGGTTTGCTGTGAGTACGTTTTCTGTGCAGTCCTTGTGCAGCTGCATTGATGTGGTTTGATGTGTTACGTGGGTCGCCTGTACAACACCTGGTTAACGTTCTGGGATTGCATGAAGCAGGCCGTCAGGGCATGCACGACGGGGGCTGGTGTCCAAATTCTGCGTCCACCTTCATTGGCAGTGCGCATTGCTCCATGCAAGCAGGGTGCCCTGGGCTCATTGCGCTGATGTGTGTTACATGGTTCCAGGGTACAAGCATGCGTGTGCAGTTATGGTGGCAGGTGGATGTGGCGCGAGATCTGGTCACAACAACCGCTGTTTGGCGGCCGACATTTTGCCCATCCATTTGAAGCCCGCCCCCAAATATGTGGAAACTCGGCTCCTGCATTTCAGTTCGTCGTCGAGGTTGCAAGCACCATCTCCAGCGGACGTACAAAAGAGTTGAAGACAGTCAGTGCTTGCTGCACGCTGTCATGCCGTGACCAGCACTGACCAGATATAGGCTAAATTCGGTAGAGGTACCACTGGAGAGCAAGGATCAAGGAGAACAATACATATCATTCTAAACAGGGCAGCAGTCAACATATCAACAGGGCGGCTGGACTGCACTAGTTTGTCATGGTAAGCAGCAGGATTGGCAGCACCTCAGCAGCGGCATGGACAGCACTTCAGCAGGCTGCACAAGGCAACGGCCATGACGAACATGCTCCTGCTTAAGCAAGCTTGTGCTGCACGTGATGGCAGGGGCTGACTCTAGCCTGTGAGTGCTACAAATGCTGCATTGTTTTGGGTTGGCCCTAATGCTTGCTGCTCTCACATGCGCCACATCACTAGCAGTGTTGCTCAAGCAAGTTGAATACACAGGGTATGCACGTTGCAACATGCACCTGTTCTGTGATACTCGAGCAACACAACACACTCATTGCCAGGATCACGTTCACTAACCACATGTAGCACTGGAATTGTTACCGTGTGGCACTAGAATACCACACCGTCTGCAAACGCTTAGATAGCGCCGCAATATACTGCCTTTTGCTCCAATCTTTACTCACTGCTGCCAACTTGGCGTTGTAAGACACATACCGTAACCGTCACACTGACTCATCCTGAGGGGCCGATGGTGCTGATGCTATGGCTTGAATGGGTGACCGCGGAAGGCAGAGCCAGTGCGTGCAAGAGCCATGTCAACAAGCAGGTCGAGACACTACATGCTGAAGGATTGCATGTGAAACGTTGGAACACTCCACTCTGAGTCGGTATGTGGCTCATGTGCATCCCTCTCATGTTGATGCTATGGGTTTCAGGAGGCCTAGGCCGTACTTGCGTTCAGTGGCAATTCCAAGTGGTATTGAATTGCTGCTGCGTGTTCGTATGGGTTGTCTGTGTGTACATGAGCGTACTAGTCAGTTTGGCGGCCGCAGAGCTAACTCCACTTCAGGATGTCCTTGTTGTGGTGCAGAAGTTGAGTCTTTGTCACACTTCATGTTTGATTGCCCTGCTACTTCTGCTCAGAGGGATGATATGTTTGCTGAGATCAGATCCCTGCCTGGTTGCGCTGAAAAGTTGCGCAGCGTTTTGTCCATGGCTGATTCGTCAATCAAGGTGTTGCGTTTTGTATCTGATGATATTTGGGGCAGTTCTGGAAGATGTCTGATGGTGTCACCGTGTATTGCTGCTTTTCTTGTCAAGTCTTGGGATGTGCGCAATGCATGCAAACATTCTGGAGCAGTGCTCCCTCCTCTTTCCGCCCCGGTGGGGCGCGGGGCCGATGGCGCTGATGCTATGGCTTGAATGGGTAATATGATGATGATGATGAATGGGTAATATGATGACTCATCCTGACAAGCTGGAACATAGCTGTAATTCTGCAGCGCAGTGGTTCAGGCTGACACACTTCCTAGCAGGCATGCACAGCAGCTCCATTCAACATGCAGATGCAAAGGGGCATGCAGATGCAAAGCAGCAGTGGTAATAACACCAACGAGCCAGGCAAAAACGCACAACGCATCAAAGCACCGACAAGGAACACCAACAATGTGCTGTGGCAGGGGCGCTGGCTGCAAGCTGGCACGGATCTGTGCATGTGTCACTGCAGGAATGTAACAACCCCAGAGCAGCGCACAGCAACAAAACAGTGCTGCAACTTCCACACTACACACATTCAACATGCTGGAACACACATGTGAGCAAAATGTCATCGTTCCCTGCACCTTCTTCTCAGCATGTGTTCACACCACATCATTCGGGTTGGAAGACCTGTGCAACTGCTGGTTCTGCAGTTCCTGTGTGATGCTCAAGGCCGCATTTCATGCAGATGATCAGCCAGGGCAGCCACCAACACGGCGCCTCTTGATGCCGTGCTGGCACGCTACCACACATGGCTCACACCACTGACAGTGGTGCCGTTGCTGCCTGCGTGCAGCACATGCTATGTGCTTGCACCGCCTGTGCACACATGGCAAAGGACAAGCTCTTGATCTTGATCACCAGTGAGCACGCTCTTAGATGATCAGAGCACCACCCCCTGTGCACTCACTCCTGCCCCCCAACCTCACCCACCACCCCACCCCCGTTACAGCAGCTCTGGGCCACTCAAGCACAGCCAGCCACTCAGCCAGCCCTCAGCCACAGAGCTGCCGCTGAGACCGGCAACTGCTGTGCTACACCCACTTGCACTTGAATTCGGCTGCAATGGCGTCCAGCTCCCGCTTGCGTCTGGCACGCTGGCGGCTGGTGTCGCAGCTGTAGTCACCTGAGCTGTCACAGGCAGCGCCACCGAGCCCGCTGCCACTGCCGGTGCCGCTGCCGCCGCCGCTGCTGCCGTCGCCAGCAGCGTCACTGTCACTGCTGCTGGATGTGTCACAATCACTGCTGCTGCTGGCGTCAACTCTGCTGCCGCTTGAGTTGGGCTGGGCTGGCTGCTCCCCCCCGCCACCGGCAGGCCCTGCGCACGCATGGCCAACAGCAACCCAGGCATTGTCTGCGCTGAATGCTGGTGTGCATGAACGGCCAACTCCCTGGCGCAGCTGTCAGCACGCCTGCAAGGGCTGGCCATGGCAAGCACAGGCCCAAGCGCTGCACTGAGCATGGCAGGAGGCAGAACTGACAACAAGTGCTGCGCAGTGACAGGCAGGTCGCAACTGCTGGCTTTTGGGCATCAACTCAACTGTCCTGATTCACTGGGAGGCACCTCAGACAGGACAGTCTTTGCGCACACACAGTCGGCTGCTGCACAGCGACTCCAATCATGCCTCACCTGCAGCTGCAGCAGCGTCGCCAGCCATGCCGCCAGCCACGTCGCCGGCCTGCTGAGGCTCGCCGCTGCCGTCAGCCTGGCTGCCACCACAGCCACCGCTCTCACCAGAGACGGCACTGTCGCTGGTGCCGCCACTGCTGTTGCTGCTGTCGCTGCTGGTGCTGCCGCTGTCGCTGCTGCTGTCACTGCCACTGCTGCTGGTGCTGACACTGCTGCCAGTGTCACTGCTGCTTGACCTGGGCTCAGCACTCTGTTCCTTGCCTACACCTGGACACCCTGCAACAGCACAGCAGCAAGCACTCGGTTCAGCACCGTGTCATGGCGTTAGGTTCCGCCATGTGCCGCTGCTGGTGCCCTGTGCACCCCAGCCCAGCACACACGGCGTGTCTGTCTGCACCCCAACCAATTAACCAATCAAACGATCACACGGTGTTCTAGCAAGAGTGAAAACCGAAAAAGGGGAGCCGCTTCCAAACCACCTTCGGTGGTGCCTAACCGGTAGGCGGGGCCACAAGCTAGGGCCAAATATGATGCACCCCAAGGACACCCCAACCATCACCCGCAGCAGCAGCAGCAGCAGCAGCAGCAGAGCAGCAGCAGGAAGGACTTGCGCAGTGCTGGCCTGCTGAGGCTGACCGTTGGCATCGCCCTGCACGCTGCCGCTGCCACGGCTGCTGCTGCCACCAGAGCTCCTACTGCTGGTAAGGTCACCTCCACTGTTGCTGCTGCTGGTGCTGCCACTACTGGCAGAGTTGCTGCTGTCACTGCCTCTGCTGCTGGTGCTTGCACTCCTGTTACCATCGCGATTGATTGAGTTGTGCTCAGCCTGCTGCTCTCCGCCTTCACCAGCGGGCCCTGCAGCAGCACAACGGCGAACACCTTGCTGTCAGCAAACAACGGCACATTGGCGAGCAAGTGAATGTGAGCGCTGGGTTTTGATGTAGAGCCACTCAGGTGAGGTCGGCCCTGTGCTGCTGCTGGTTTGCTGTGCAGCACAGGCTGTGCATGTTGCCTTCTGGCAGGGATGCACCAAGGGAAGAGCAGTAAGCTGTACACAGTCAGCAGCCCAACTCAGCAGCAGCACGAGGTGGCGCCGACACTCC
>JACERP010001134.1:0-27297 GCA_014080715.1 Scenedesmus sp. NREL 46B-D3 | reverse complement strand
GACGTCGTGCTGATTACTCCTCACCGCTGACAGCGCCGTTGCCGTCGGCAGGTGCCTGTAGCGTGTACAAGGCAGAGTTGGGTAGGGTAATTGCGCGGCATGAGCGGCGCGGCGACAAGGAGTGAGGCAGAGTGCACATTCATGTTGCGGGTTGTAGTCTAGTATGTTTGGCAGTGCTGTTGCGCGACAAGTGCCATGCTGTTGCTGCTGCGCTGACAACGTCTGCCAGTTGCATTCGTGCTGGAGAAGCATCCATCCTGGGGAAATGTCACATGTGTGAGGGCAGTCAGCTCCGTGAGCATGTGCACTGGGGTCAGCGATGCTTAAGGGTTGCTGGTGCGCAAGGCGAGGGCCGGCATGAGATGGTCGCGGCAAACACAGGCTGCAGGCTAGCGTTATTTGAGTCAAACACACCTTGTCATCGACCATCATGCCGCTGCCCGCGTTCGTTCTGCGCTGCTGCTTCTGCTTCGCGCTCGGACCTGTTGCGGGCGCGGCCACGGTGCTGGTGCACAGCCGCCTCCCCTGCCGTTGCTTCCCTGTCCGGGTTGGCAGCAGCAGGGGTGGCAGCAGCTGCTGCCGCCTGCCTGCTGCTGCTGCTAGCACGTCCTCCATGCTGCTTGTGGCCCTTGCCGGCTCCTGCTGCTGCCTCCGCTGCAGCTGCCTGTCTGTTGCTGTGGATGCCACCACGCGCACTGCTGCTGCCGCGCATTGCGCTGCTGCTGCCCCGGCCGGCATTAAATGGCCGCTTGCTGTCGGCGGGCGCTAGGTATGCGCCAGCAGCTGCGCTCGTGCCAGGCGCTTCTGCAGGGGCTGTTGTTGCCGGCGTCATGGTTGCTGCGCGCGCTTTTGCTGCTGCCTCTGCTGCCGTGATTTGGTCAATGTTTGCAAACAGGCTGTCCATGGCCAAAGCAGGGTCGAGGCTGTCCTCGGGCTCATCTGCTGCGCTCGTCTGCTGCGACACAGCTGGCGCAGGCGGTTGGCATAAGCTGTCCGCGCCACGCAGCAACGCTGCGTTGTCCAGTGCGGTGTCCCCTGTCAGTTCTGCCAGCCTGCAGCAGCTCGTGCCTGTGGGGTCTGCCAGCAGTGCGCTGCTGGTGATGAGGATGCGCTTGCTTATGGCAAAGTAGCGCTGCTGGACTGTGGCCTTGGACATCTGCGCAGTGCAACCGCGGGACAGGTGGAGCAGGCGGGCGGAGCGAGCATGAGTGTGAGTCCCGCCGGCAGACTGCTGGTGTGCGGGCGAATGATGTATGTTTGTGTAGACGAGCAAATCGGCTGTGGCATGGGTGCACCAGGTGCCATTTGGTGCCTTGCACATTAGTTGAGTAGTAGTGACGTGTATATTGACCTCCTGGACGTGCCGTGCAGCACATGTGTGCGTCTGAGTAACAGCAGAGTGCGTGACAGGTGTGCGGCTGATGCATCTTTGCACTACTGCAATTTTTCCCTTGTTGCGGTCGATCGGGTTGGAGCCATGTTGCAGGATCTCCAGACAGGCCCAATCTAGGCACCCGATCCCTCTCACCTTGGCCAGCAGAGTGGGTGTGGCCAGGATTGGCTCTGCATGGCGAATGAGCCCGCCGGGATGCGGCTGGACGGAGATCGTTGAGGCATGCATGCCCATGGTAGCGCCCCCATAGGCGCAGATGAATGTTGCAGCGTCGCAGCAGCCAACATACACCTCGGAGACGCGTGCCAGGCTCTCCCTGCTGATGGCTGCGATGGAGATGCCGTCAGCATTGCACAGGCCGCTGAAGCGGAGGTTGGGCTTAAACGGGTTGGCAGCGGCAGCTACAGCAGCGTCGACTGTGGCGCGCTTACCAGCAGGTGACCTGTTCATGGCGGAGGCTGCTGCCTCCGCATCTGCGCGGGCGCTCTCCTCTCGGGCTGCAGCCTGCTTACACTTTGGCAGTGCACCCACGTACGTGTCGTGCCAGCTCTTGCCATTGCTGGTGAGGTCGGCGATGAGGGCATCTGCTACGCCCGGCTCCAGCAGCGCCTCGACGCTGCAGTTCAGCCCCAGCTTGAGCAGGTTGCGCTTCAGCTCAGTCTTGGGGTAGACCAGGCGCAGCACACCATTGTCCGGGTGCATCAGCTCGATCCCGGGGATCTGAGTGAGGGGCGGTGTAGTGTCAGGGAAGTAAGCAGCAGCAGCAAAATTGGTGTGCGGTGATGCATGGGCATGTGGAGTAGCTTGCTGGCTTGGCTGTGCAACCACACGGCGTTGCCCATTGAAGCATACCACTGCATGGGACTGCCAAGGGTGCCCTTCCCGTCGTCTGCACTGCTGTGCGGTGCGCCAGCTTAGTTTCGACCCGCCTCTCACCTCTTTGAGGTGTGCTACAATCTCAGCGTGCCTGAAGGAGCAGGTCACCTCCATTTTGCCAGCGCGACTGACAGCGATGAACTCCAGGCTGCGCGCTAGGTCCATGTCGGGGCTGTTGTAGGCAGCCTCCACCTCCTCTGAGCTCAGACGTTCGCCGCCCTGCACAGCGCGGGTGGGAGAGCAGCGTGTCGTGAGACAGACTATGACTGGAAAGGTGTGCAGATGTCGATTGTCGGGAGCAGAAAGATCAGCCAGTTTCTGCTGTTGGGCGGTTACTGTACATGGCATAGTAGGTTGCAATGTTATTTGGGCTGTTAGTGACAATGTGTTGTTTTTGGCCCTCCTGACCGCTGTGTTGTGACTGTGCTGGGCCGCTGCAGCTGATGCATTGCTGCCTATGCCATATGTTGCATGTAGTCCAGCGGTGCATGTGTGCATTATGGCCAGTGTCGTTGTATCCGCTGCAAAATGCTTGTCAGCTGCTGGTGCTGATTTCGCCACGCCCCAGTCAGGGTCCTGACTACCTTGTTCTGCGTACCCTCGAGACCGTTCAGCACTGCTCACCTTTGCTGTGATTGCTGCCAACTTTGTCTTGGACCAAGAGGCCTTGACCCAGTCAGCGATGTAGCAAGCCACGCCCAGGTGCGGGGCGTTCACCATCAGCGACTGCAGTTTTGCATTGGTGCAATGGTGCAACTGTGTGAACAGCTGTATGCGGCTGACATGCGGGAACTTGCCCGCGTTGGTTTTCACGGTGGGGAAGCCTGGCACAAACACTGCTGCCTTTGCTTTCGAGCTGGCCTCTACATCGAGGCAGGGCAGGCCGCCTGGGGAGAGCGCAAGGCTAGCGACGATGCAAGCCAGGTCCTCCGGGGTGGTGACGCTGCTGTCTGCTGACGTGATGATCACATCAGTGGTCTTAAAGTCAAGTATGCTGCCGTCTGCATAAACCACTTTGGCAGCTGGGTACTTTTCAGTGGATACTGAGCTGCTGATCCACTGAGCACGTGCAGCTGCTGCCTGCTCTGCTTGCTGTGGGTCGTGCTCAGGCAGCCGCTGCAATCCTGCAACCACAATCTTGTTGATGGTCGTAGTGCCGCTGCTGCGCCCGTTGATCTGCATGTGGCCAGGCTCCCCATCCAGGAGGCTTTTGGCGAGCTGCAGCAGCGCCGGATCATAAGCTTGCTGCCCAGCTGGAACCAGCGCTGCTGCGCGAGCGCTGCTCTGTTCAGCTGCCTGTCTTTGCTGTACTGTTGGCTGGAACAGCCCGACTCGAGGTACTACCGGGTGCACTAAGCCCAGGTGCCTGTGCCCCAATCCTGTGGGTGCCTGGTGGCGTGCTGCTAGTGCGCAGGATACAGTTGCAGGACAGCAGAGAAGGCGCAGTTGGGTCCCAAGCGGAACCCGAAAGCAGGGCAGGGGGGCGGCAGCGCATTGTGGAAAAAAAAATAAAAATAATAAAAATAAAAAATAAAGTGGGTGCAACAACAGGATCGCCATTGCTAACCTGACACTGTGTTGCAACTGCCAATTGCAACAAACAACCCTGCTGAGCCTCATGCCCCGCGGCACCCTATTTGTTTTTGCCCTTGAGATCAGGGCAATCAGCCTTGCGGTGTCCCGGACTGCCGCAGTTCAAGCACAGGCCATTGTGGAAGCGTTGTTGTCGCTCCTCCATGGCATGCCGCTCCGCTGAGGCGCTGCTTTCAGCCCGGCCGGCACCACCAGCACTGCCACGGCCACCGCCCCGCCGACGCTGCTGCTGCCAGGCACTCTGGCGCTTGCCTTTGCCTTTGCCGGCAAAGTCACCATCCTGCAGCTGCTGCCTGCGCTGCTGGGGATCGTGGTAAGGGCGCCAGCCCTGTTGCTTCTTGCCGACCCGGCGCAGAGGACCTGTGGCCGGAGGGTTGGAGGGGTTCGCAGCGGCACGACGGTGCATGGTGGTCAGGTATGCATTCTCATGACAAATAGCATACTGCACCGCCTCAGTCAACGTGGCCCAGGGCTGCTTTGTCACAGGGTCTACCTGAACCTGTGCAGAAATAGCGGGCTTCAGCCCTGTGTGGAACTTGAGCACTTGACTGCGCTCATCCATGGGCTCAGCCATCAGCTCAGCACATAGGGTTTGCAGCTCTCGCGCATAGTCCTCCACCGTACCCGTTTGAGTGAGTCGCTCAATCTGGTAACGAGCCGCCAGCTCAGGGTCAGTTGCACCAAAACCACGGACCATCCAAGCCCTGAAAACATCCCAGTCTGCAGGGTCTTCCCCACGACTGGCAATGGTCTTCTGACAACCAAACCAGTAGGACTGAGCCGCATTGCGCAGGTATGACACTGCTAAGCCCACACCTTCCGAGGTGGGAACTTTAGTGACGGTCAGGAAATGTGCCATTGATGTAAGCCACTTCCTGACGGGTTCATCACTCTTTGCACCACTGAAGGTTGCAGGTTGCTTAAAGTGCTTGTGGTGTGCAGTTGCTACACTAGCAACATTTGCATTAGCCCCAACCAAGGGCACACCTGGCGCAGCCCCAACCAAGGGTGCAGCAGGGCCCTGCCTGGGACCTACTATCGGCGCCATTGCACCCAACCGCGCAGCAAGAGCATGACGAATGCCCAACCGAGGCGAAACACCTGCTACATGCTCACCTTCATAGGATTTTAGCAAATCCATGTATGAAACCAGGGCCCTCATGGCCTCGGTTACGTCCGCAGGGGCAGGGGTGATTCCAGCTTGGAGCTGAGTGGTCACGTGGGACAGCACTTGCTCATATGCCTCAGCCTGCTGAGCCACAGCGGCTTCTTCATCCGTGAGACCCTCGACCTGGCCTGCCTGGCCAGTCTCCTGCTGCTGCTGCTGCTGGGTGCCTGATAGGCCCCCAACCGCAGCAGTTTCCTGCAGATGCTGCTGCTGCTGCTGCTGGGTGCCTGCCAGGCCCCCAACCGCAACAGTTTCCTGCAGATGCTGCTGCTGAATCAACCATTCCACCACCTGGCTCTGGAATGGCGAAAAGACGGCACTACGTGTACGGTAGGCGTCTTTCAGCTGCTGAATCTGGCTGTGAGTCAGCATAATTGCCACTGTCTCAGCCGACCTGCCACTGCCTGTGACTGGCACCCCTACAATTGCACTGTAGGGTTGAGCAGCTGCCTGCTGCTGCACACCGGCTGCCGGCCTGGTGACATGCTGCTGCTGCAGGTTCATTGCACGCTGCAGTTCGTTCAACTGCTGCGCAAGGCCTGCCAAGGTCTGAACAGTTGTAGCATGGGTTGTTGCTGCATTGGTAGGCTACCTGCCCCCTGTCCGTCCCCCACCCTAGCTGTCTGCTGAGCTGCAGCTGCCTGCCGCATGGGGTTGGGGTCTGACTCCGAGTCAGACGTACCATTACTGTGCCCAGAGTCAGCACTGTTAGCGTCACCCTGATCAGTCTGACTGGTGACATGGCCACCTGCCATGTCTGTGCCCTCTTCGAAATCCAGCTGCAACTCCTCTTCTACAAAGCGGATATGCCCACGTGGCAGAGTGTCAGCATCAGCAGACATGTCAACAACCCGCCTGGTTGTTCGAGCAGCAAGAGCCTCCGAGGCTACCTGCAATTGCTTTTTCTGCAGCCATTTAGCGATATCAAGCCTCTGAAGTCGCGTAGCTGCTGCAATAGCATGTTGAAAGCCATGCTGGCTGGCTTCACCTATCCAGGTGAGCTTCTCTCGAACAGTGGGTCGCATTGTGCGAGTTCTCTGCTCACCCAAGAGATTGCCGAACTGAAGCGGGCTCCGTTCCCTGTCCTCGGCACCTTGCCCTGCCGGGGCAGCCAGCTTGGGCATAGCTACCAGCTACACCAGCAATTATTGCCTGAGTATTATGTAAAGCAATAGACGCGTAAGTGGTTCGACTAGGCCACAAGATTGCGTGTGTGGGGAAGTACCTCTCCCCCTCCTGAAATCAGCTACCAAATTGTAGTGTCACCGTCTTGGACAGTGACAGCTACGAAGAAGAATGGACTTGGACCTACAGGGTACCTCCCTATGTAGGCTGCCGACGTACCAAGGATGTGCTAAGGTCGCCATGACCTGTCATCACACAGCGATGCCTTGGGTATGTTGACCCTTGGCCCGTTCACTTGGATCAAAGTCCCTGTACACAGTACACGTCGTTCTATCAACGGATGTTCACGTTCACGACGTGACAACCAAGCTTTCTACGGGATTGGCCCCGGACGGGCCACCTGCTATACTTATAGGGCGGTATGTCAAGACATACGGGCCAAGGTGGCACACATAGATGGCACAAGGGTCAGTGGGAATCATCATGTCGTGAACCATCGATGACATCGATGTGGTCTGCACTTGCCCTGTGAGACCCGGACACATATCTAACAGTGATGAACCAGGAAATACATTATAATATTCGCAAATCTCTCACGGCAACCAGTTGGCTCGTCCCAGTTCCACAGGTCTACTGTGCTTGCAGCCCTCCGACTCGCCAAAGCGGTTGAGCGGACGCGCATGGAGACCCAGTAGTTCTTCGACATCGAGTACGTCGCTTTCAAGCAGCCGCATGCTCGCAAACGAGTGCTAGCACACCGTGCGGAAGGACAGAAGACCCCGTCTCTCGCAATACTTGTCAACAGCACAATGACCCCAGGTGGGCTTGTTGTGATGCAAATCAATGTCAATGTAAAACAAAACAATGGCGCGCACACAGCTGCGACTGCTGCTAAGTGCATGTCAGATCCGGGAACTCGACAGGCGCTTTAACAATTGGCCCGTCACATAACATGGCAAGATATTGTGCGCACGACGAGCTCAAGACTTCTGCAACGAGTGTCGGAAACGTCTGGATAGCACTATGATTACACCCATAATCAAACCCAACGTGCAATTCAAGGCAAGCAGGATTCAACTCCGCTGCTCCACCAAAATCTTGCGTCTAACTTGTGAGCCTTTGATTGGACGCGTCTTCATCGTTATTTGCTGATCACTGACTGGCTGTTTTGCAGGCTGAAGCATCTTCTGGTTGGAAGCACTGACTAAGTGACGCCCCAAACAATCTGGTTAGGTAAGACTCTGCAGACATGCTCTGCCGCAACTGATGTAGTAGACTGAATGCAGTTACGTTGTGGGGTTAGCTGCCGCTGGCAACCTCCGTTGCGTCGTTTCGAAACCGGCACAGTTGAGTACTCCGGAAGGAGAAGCAGCACCAGCCACAGCACCGGCTCCAGTGCTGTCTGATCTGATATCTATACCATAACTAGATGATATGGATACGTTGGCAGGACAGTATGTATACTACCGAAACATACTCTCGGGCTGGTAGGTCATATGTTGGCTCGCGCAGCATTCCTCCATGGCGGACAACTGCAAACCAGCCCTCCACTGATGTCATTCACTCGTGTGCTTGCAGATCAACGCTCGTTGTAGGCGTTTGGCGTTTGCTAGCGCTTCGTTTCAGCAGTAAGTGAGTTCCTGCACGAAAGGATCATTTCTCGACATCATGCTTGGAACGCATGTAGCGTATGTGGAACATCAACGATATGTTGCATGGCGAAATGATGCACCAGGTAACTTGCAGGCAGGGCTTTCGAGGTCTTGTGACACCCCATACCATGCGTTGCCCGCAACCTTATCGATTTGCAAATTGCTATCGTTGAGACGCTAGCATCAACACATGGCATGATGGCTTTCGTAGAACCACTCAGGCGTTTCGTAACCAATTTGATTGGTGCTCACTGGGTGAGCAGCTTGCAGGACCTGATATTCAGCTCAGGTGATGTGCAATGTGTACAGTAATTGCACATCACTATGGTCACCAGCATGTCCAGTAGCATGTCCAGGCATGTCCAGTTGCAGCTATACGTGTTCAGTTGGTGGCTATGCATGTCCAGTGCTGCGTCTGGATCAACTAGCTCCAGTTGCAGTGCTCCGGAACCTGTTGTGCACGGTGGTGGTTGCTCTGCTTATACTAGGACGCGCTGCATATGCTCGTGCTCATCCAAATATACACCACAGATCATAGGATACGCAACGCCGTATGGCATGATTCGCCTCTGCATGCCCCACACGCAGCTGCTGCTGCAGCAACAGGCAGCAGCACTGAGCTACACATGTGCTGCGCAGCTGAGAAACAACACCATCAACGGCAAGGTGTTGCCTGTAACTGCAGCCTTGCAGCAGGACTCCAGATCTCCCAAGCAATGTATCACAGCGACAATGCTGCTGCTGCCGCTGCTTTGTTGCTGCTGTTGTGTCACTGCTGCCCAGGTGAAGCACATCCCTAGGGCAGCCTCTTGTGATGCAGCCAAGGCCCATGTTTGGAGGATCCACTGCCACACAGCTGTCAGTTTTGGCAGCAGCATGCCTCCTGCTTTTGCTTGCACCCAAGCTTGGTGCAGCAGCCCAGGACAGCCTTGCACCTGCTGAGAGGACCAGGTTTATCTCGCATTGCCGCCGCACGTATGGCTTCCACTGCAACGTGCCCTGTTCAGCCATCCCAAAATGCCAGGTGTGCCACAGGGAGAAATACTGGTACCACCGGCCACACTCAACCGAGAAGGCTGCCGTGGCGTCAACAGACGAGGTCACAACACAGACGTTCCGCTACGTCTACAAGTGCGACCTCTGCTCGCCTGGGTACGAGCTTGCTGCCGACAAGCGCAGCTGCGTCGCCACTGTCACTGCAGCAGATCCTTTCGCCCCTCCGCCCAGGCGTGACATGCCCGAGTATGGTGAGCCGTGACTGCCCATAGCTTTTATGGTCTAAGGGTCCTTGCACTGCCAGATAGATAGGGGTGAAGTGCTGTCTGTGCGCACGTTGCACTGTATGTACACATGCACATGCATGTGCTGTGCGGACCGTTGGACACAATATGCAGGACAGAAGCAGTGTCTGTGCACAAAGCAACCGTAAGTAGCATCCTTGCATGAGGCATCTGCTATGTACAGCTCACATCATGCAGCATGACTGCATCCATGCTGATGGTGTTGCACTTGAAGCGCTTGCTGAACTCATCAACTATCATACTGATGTGCCTTATAACCACGCACTACCAGCACTGTGCAAGCGTCATGCCGATGCACATGAGATTTGTGTCATGTGCATCTTGTTGCTGCAACACCTGTAGGCACGTTGCTGAAGAAAGAGGTGATGTATGTCAACAGCGCGACAAGGTTCATTGCCTGTGATGAAGATTCACTGACGGTCACATCCCCCCAGGCTGCCAGCATCAAAGTCGGGAGTGTGTTGCTTGGGACGCTGGCAAGTTTCAACCCCAACAATGCCACAGATCCGTGCAGTTGGATTGTGCGCAAAGTCACTGCGATCACTCCAGCAGGTACCAACACCAAGCTGTCCACTGTGGCTGCCACTTTGGTTGACATTGTTTCCAAGGTCAATGCCACCATTTCTGACACAGCTGGCACACGGCGCCAGGCGGCAGGTGCCACAGCTCCAGCAGCTAAGGACAAGTTAATTGAGTTTCTGAAGCCAAACTGGGAGAAAACGCTGACTGCAGGTGTGAAAATATCACCCATCTTCGAGTTCAAACCGGACTCAGAACTGTCCCTGCAAAAAGACGAGGAGGATGACATTGTAGGGATATATGTCAGCCTCACAGGTGAACTCTCACTTGGCCTGCAGTTGTCGGTCAATGCTGAACTGACATCAAAACTGTCATGGGAGGTCGACTTGATGAAGGACGTGCCTGCGCTGTTCACAGCAAAGCCACTGCCGTGTATCCCTGGAGCCCCGTATGCTTGGTAAGCTGTGTTGCACCTTGCAGCTGTCGCGCCCACGCTGTAGCTTCGCATACTACAGTGACTGCAGTGTACGCTCCAACAAAGAGAAACCAGCATGAAATGCACTGCAAACATTTCTGCTGCTGCATGGCATGACATGTGCCAACATCACATCACTGGAACACTGATGAAGCAAGGATTGGATGAATGTGATCAGGTGCCGCAACCTGCTTGTCTGCAGCTCTGCACACACCTATTGCAGCGGCTGCAGTGAACATTGTATGCTGAAACAGAACTGTTGCAAAGCTGGTACTTCAACAAAGCGGTACCAGCCATCTTGTTGCCAGGATCGATCTACTACTGCAGACAATGCCGTCACTGTTGTAGGCAGTTACATCCTACATGAGGTTGTTCTAGCCGTCATGAGCAGTGACAGCCTCTACAAAGGCCCATGTTGTCGGGTCGCTCAGGACTGCAGGAAGTACAGTTAGAAGTGGCTGCTCCTTGAACTTTCAGCAAGAATTTGCTGCTGCTGTTGCTGCTGTCTTGTCGCTGCTGCTGCTGCTGCTGCTGCTGCTACTACTACACTGCTTTGTATGTTGAACCCTCAGCCACTTCAGAATCGAGTTTGCAGCAAGTGTGTCGGCATCCCTGAAAGCTGCTGCCAAGGTGTCGGCAACATACGAGCCAAGACTGACAGCCTCCACAGGCGTCATCACAGGCTATCGCAAAGACAAGGGTCTGTACCTGGACAAAGTGCCTTTCAAGCTGACTGACACATCGAAGCCATTCCAAATCAGTGCAGGTTGCAGCTTGGAGGCCTCTGCAGAACTTGCAGTAGGGCCTAAGCTCATCATTGGTGTGGGGCCAAGCCTTCTGGCAAAGTTCACTACGAAGACTGACCTCCTGAGCGTTACTGTGCCGCGTTACACGCTGTCTTTTGAGGCTGGGGCCAACATCCAGTCAAGCGAGGGCTACCCCAAGGATTGCAGCATGTGCAACTCTGCATGCCCTCGGATTGGCACGAAGGGTGAAGTAAAGCATGCGTTGGGTGCCCAGGTAATCAGCCATGCAACATGCCAATCACAGTTTAAAAACACAGCATGTTGGGCTAAGCCTGTGCAACTGCCCTTATCAGCACCCGCACATGCTGTTTAACCACCAAGCACCCGCACATGTTCTTTGACCACCAAGATCTCGGATCACAGGCACAGCTACTGCATATGATTGGCAGGCTGCCATCCCTGTGCTTTGTGAAACACCACGGTGTGTTGCAAAATACCGCATACTGAGTTGCTGTCATTGACGCCGCTGTGTTATTGCAGATTGCTACAGAAGGGCTGGTGACCACAGCAGCAAAAGCATTGGATTGGAAGACAGAGCTCCCCATTGAGCTGGTCAAGGCCAACTACAGCGCCGAGCAATGCCACGACATGTCACTGCTTGCGTTGCAAAAGTCTTGCTGTCTGCAAGTGACAAATGATGGTGAGTGTCAAGGGGCGTTGCATGCACAAGTGGTGTGGTGCTGCTCCAATGATGCTGCATCGTCTGCGCTTACATGTCACATCTTAGTTGGGCGCCACAGGAGATACCTGTCATCAACAGAGCCAGTACGCCTGTCCAGGGCCAAGGTGACCAGTAGTTGCTTGCCACAGGTGCTTCTGTGATCTTTTTCAAGCTGTTAGACATGTCGCATAGCATGACGTGCAGCACATGTGTATCCGCTCAACCCACTGCACAATGTGATGGTGTTGTGTGCTGTGTGCTGCAGTTGAGGGCTGCAAGGCTCCTATTGACGACCTAATTGCTGTTGATGACGAAGATGAGTGCCTTTCGTGCAAGAGCCTGAGAGTCAGCGTGTTGGCAAACGACAAAACAACAGGTGCTCCGAATTATGGAGTAGTGCTGGTGTCACCTACCACTGCGCTCGGGGGCAGTGTCAGCATTGCACCAGGCCGTGAGGTGCTGTACACTCCTCCAGCATCCATCGTCCCTGGCAGCTGCTACATCGACACGTTTGAATACTTCATCCAAGCTGACAGCGCCGACCTTAAGAGCAAGGCCTCAAACACAGCAACAGCGGCAATCATGCTGAGGCCAGCCGATGCTGCGCAACTCGACAGCAGCTATTCCATCATTGCACCAAAGGCAGGGGAGTCATGTGAGGCTGCATGCACACGTGCATCATCCCTGACTGTGAACAAGGAGTTTAGCTGTAGGATGCGGCCTGTCAATGGCGGAAAGGCGGGTACAGCAACATGCCTTGTGGAAACGCAGGCTGCTGGCTCACTGCAGTGGGTTGCAGGTGAGCGTAAGCGCGCTGAACTCCAAACTGGTGTTGCCTCTTGCATTGAGTTGTAGGTTGAAGTTCATTGCTTCTGGCAGCCTCTGGTTTAGCCTTGGCTATGCTGCTAGCAAGACAGTTTGCAGCAGCACTGACATGCTGTGATGTTGGCTGGCGCGTGTACAGCTGTTAAGCACCGATGTTGCTCTGCTTTCGGCAATGCATGACGTGACAATGCATTGCAAGCGATCAGCCCGCAAGCTGTGCAACACCCCACCTGTTGTACGCTGCATGTATGTCCTGAGTGTGAGACGCCTCTTGCTACCAGCCTACAACTGTGTAACATCTGTAACCTCTCAGCCACTTGCTTGCTTCTTCAATGTTGCTTGCTACCTTCCCAGGTGATCGCATGTGGTACGAGTGACACAGCTGTTGCCTTTCTTGCTTCACTGTGTTGTTACTACGGTAACTGTTGCAGGCTCCGTAGGTGCCGCCGATCCTGTGCAGTGCAAGGTGGCTGTGAGTGATGCTGTGAAGGCGCCACTTGCATCAGCTGCACAACGCTGCATGTGTACACCCTGCCACGGCGACCACTGTGACAGCTATTTCTGGAAGGCAACTGCATCTTCCAGCTGCCCTGCTGTGCCAGCTGTGCCAGGATCTACAAGCCCAGTTTTCTGGGGCAGGTGGTGCCGCAGTACTATTGCTGGCAGTGAGGCTTCAGCAGGCAAAGTAGCCTATGGCTCTGTGGGCTTTGAGGCAGGTGGCGCATGTTACACCTCTACTGGAGCTGCCAAAGGTACAGAGCAGTACAATGTGTGGTGTCCTGCAACATCACAATGCAAAGGCACTCCCTCAGACGCCATTCCGAATGGCGCGTGGCCCGCTGGTGGGTGTGATGGCTTGCAAGAATGCAGAGGCAAGTGCAACATGGGCTTCACCGGCAGCCCATACGCCACGTGTGACAGCTTGAAGGGAGGCTGGGGCAAAGTGACTGGCGTGTGCACCTCAGGTGAGGACAAGCAGACTTCCACATAGGTCTGTATAGTTCAGCGAAGTTGAAAGCGCTGCCAGCTGCTAAGAATGCATGCCACAGGCAGCGATGCAAGTTGGCATAAGTTAAACAACCCAGCCTGCAGTGGTGCTGCCACATGGTACCAAGCTATAAGTGGGAAACCCCTTTAGGAGCCAACGAGAGGCTCATAGGGGGTTACATTACATTACATTACATGCTCCACCCAACAAGGAGTGGGAACCCCATTCAGGAGCCAACGAGAGGCTCATTGGGGGGGGGGAAACCTTATAGAATATATCATCGTCATCAGAACAAACAGAAGAATCAGCAGAGAAAAATTCGTCCGCTGCATCGATCGCTTGAGCAACAGAATCCAAAGACAAGAAGGACTCAGGGTCCGCCTCCGGGTGGCAGGTTACACTATACCTGAGGTGTAATTTGCCTGTTCGGAGAGCCAATGACAGGCTTGTTGGGCGGCAGAGCAGCACAGCAAGCCAGAGCAGTACATCAAACCACAAGCACTACCAGAGCTTATATTAAAATCGTCCCACATTGAGTCGCATAGCGGCTCTTGGTGTCTCACTCACTCGCTTATTGCAGATCAGTATGCGCCTTCAGAGTGTATACATACATGTAATGAAATGCTATCTGCCTTTGTGCTGCTTGTGGTTACAGATAACCAATCCTATGCTTGGGTGACTCCTTTGAAAGACGCATATGAATGCAACCGCTCATGTGCGTCATTGGGACCTGGCTGGCATCCTGCCAGTGGTGGCAACAAGGGTTCCTGGCGGTTGTGTGCAGGCCTGCTGGATATGCCACAGCTGGGCAGGCAGTGGGTCACAGGTTGGTCTAACACATTGCATCAGTATCTACCTGGCGTGTGTTGCAACAATTGCGCTGCTTTGTCAGCAGTGAGGCTGTATTTCTGTGATCAGGCCTAGAATTGAGGTCGACGACATGGTTCTGGCATCATGTAGACCCATGTGGGTCGCGGCCACGTGGGCCTCGGGTGTAGTGCACTACAAGTGAATGTGCAAATCGCAGTGCAACCAGCGGGGTATGCCTTCCGAAGGCTCTGTGCGGCACAGATGTTTCACTGCACTGATCATATGTGTGGTTCAATCGGCGCACACCACGTTGCGCAGCAGCACGTTGCCTACCCAAACATTTGCAACATTGCTCATTCATAGCGTGCTGTTGAAGCAGCTGTGGCAGCTTTAAAGCTGCTAATAGCAAATACTATAAACCTGTGCCCAGCTTAGACTGATAAACAGCCACTTTGTCCACCGCAGGTATGACACTTGATTATCAGGCATTTTGCTTGATTAAGTGTCCTACCAGCCCCTGCATTCAGCTTCCAGCTGACGCCAAGGAGCCCTACGAACATGACTGGATTCAAGCAGGGACTCCCCTTTTCTATGAAGATACTTCAGGGCGTGATATGCCGTTTGAGGTGCCGGTCAAATGTGCATGTACTCCCTGCCAGGGAGATGCTTGCGACAGTGTGTATTGGAAGGCCAAGGACACCTCGCCGTGTGTACAGAGCATAGGCCCTCAGCCAGGGGAGTCGTACCCTTCAACCGTCTACTCAAAGCCCTGCAGGTGCACTGAGGCTGACATATATTATGGCCAGACAGGGCATGTGCAGGATGGTAAGTGTGCCATATGGGACGTGGGCCGCAGAACACAGTATGATGCATGGTGCCCCCCGTAAGGAGCACTCTGAATGGCAGTGGATCTAGTGTTTGTTTTGTGTTTGGCATGGTGGCTGTAGCGCATGATGGTCCCGGAAGTTGAAGCTGGCAACCAGTGATATTGAGGCCTGGACAAAACTTGCAGGGGAGAACCCCATTGACAGTATGTTGGCCAGCGACTATCGCATTGCTGTTGGTGGCGACAATCACTACAACAAGCTAGTGGTGTGTGTAGTGCCTTGGCAGGTGGGCAGGTTCCTGCTCGACACATGCTACCACACGATGCGGGAGGAATTGCTGATTTATGCAGACTCTGAGGCTCTGCATGCTCCAGCTGGACTGGGAATGCTGAGAAACTACATCACATTGGAGATGAAAGGTCGTTTGCTAGCTGCTGCATTATTGTTGATAGGGGGCTGCACCTGAGTTGTGAAGATAACATAAAGGCTAATATGTAGCGTATTGGCGTCCTTTATACAGTACGAACTTGTGTACGTGTGCTTGTCATGGGGTTTTTGACAACTCCACACCAAAACACCAGTGGTAGCAGCAGGTGAATGTGCCAACCGTAGGCAGCCGGTGATTCTCTGAAGGACCCTTGGCCTGCTGGCACAGAGAGTACCCTGTTCATGTCATTGCATAGAGGTTGACTGGTGCGTACACCTGGCTGCATTTTGCACTTGGTGTGATTGAGCAGCCTTTGCCACCTGTGTGAAAGCAGCATGAAGTGGGCCACTGTCGGGCCCAGGGCGGGGGAGATGTCAGTTTGTTGTGTGATGTGAACTGGGGAGGCTCCAGTTCAAGGCTCCCCAGCTTGTACAGGTGTACTGGGCTGACCTTGAGTGAGGCAAAGGGCAGTGGTGGGTGCACAAAGGACTTATGATGCTTTGTGTGCATTGTTGGCCGCATATTGCCATTATGAAAGTTACCCATGCCGTTGACAAGCACCCATTAGCGTGTGCATGATTGGTTTTTGTTTGGCATGGTGGCTGTAGCGCATGATGGTCCCGGAAGATGAAGCTGGCAACCAGTGATATTGAGGCCTGGACAAAAAACTTACAGGGGAGAACCCCATTGACAGTATCGCATTGCTGTTGGTGGCGAGAATCACTACAACAAGCTAGTGGTGTGTGTGGTGCCTTGGCAGGACTGCTGAGAATCACATCACATTGGAGATGAAAGGTCGTTTGCTAGCTGCTGCATTATTGTTGATAGGGGGCTGCACCTGAGTTGTGAAGATAGCATAAAGGCTACTATGTAGCGTATTGGCGTCCTTTATACAGTACGAACTTGTGTACGTGTGCTTGTCATGGGGGTTTTTGACAACTCCACACCAAAACACCAGTGGTAGCAGCAGGTGAATGTGCCAACCGTAGGCAGCCGGCGATTCTCTGCAGGCCCCTTGGCCTGCTGGCACAGAGAGTACCCTGTTCATGTCATTGCATAGAGGTTGACTGGTGCGTACACCTGGCTGCATTTTGCACTTGGTGTGATTGAGCAGCCTTTGCCACCTGTGTGAAAGCAGCATGAAGTGGGCCACTGTCGGGCCCAGGGCGGGGGAGATGTCAGTTTGTTGTGTGATGTGAACTGGGGAGGCTCCAGTTCAAGGCTCCCCAGCTTGTACAGGTGTACTGGGCTGACCTTGAGTGAGGCAAAGGGCAGTGGTGGGTGCACAAAGGACTTATGATGCTTTGTGTGCATTGTTGGCCGCATATTGCCATTATGAAAGTTACCCATGCCGTTGACAAGCACCCATTAGCGTGTGTGCATGATTGGTTTTTGTTTGGCATGGTGGCTGTAGCGCATGATGGTCCCGGAAGATGAAGCTGGCAACCAGTGATATTGAGGCCTGGACAAAAAACTTACAGGGGAGAACCCCATTGACAGTATCGCGTTGCTGTTGGTGGCGACAATCACTACAACAAGCTAGTGGTGTGTGTGGTGCCTTGGCAGGACTGCTGAGAATCACATCACATTGGAAAGTGCGCCGACGCTTGTTGCTGCCCTGGCAAGTGTTACGTTTATGTGATGTCATAGCATCGTTGTCACAGCAATCATCTTGCCTTTGCGCTTGTAGTGCTGCGTTTGTCAGCGATTTGAGTTTTTTGAGCTTTCAACAGTTTGCCACTTGAGACAAGGTTGCCTATGGACCTTTTGGAATTGCGCATAATGTTGCATTTTGATGCCACCTGAGCCATGCTGACATCCATATTTGTTTCTCGGTTGTGCTGTTGTTTGAGGAGTATGCTGCCCCCACAGAGGAGGGCCACAACCCCCATCCTGGACTGTTGCGTGGTTCACCGTGCCACCTATGCTGCTACCAGATGTTGTGCCCTTTCGCATGGATTTACCGCTAGGCTATACTGTATGTTGGCTGCTTGTGTGTGCATGCTCTGCCTCCCTTTCCCCCCTTTGGTTGTGGAGAGACATTTTGGACCCCATGAGCCTTGTTTGGCTCCTTTCTGAGTTTTGAGCTCTCTAAGCATGTTGAAGTTGCCGTTTCGTTTGGTTGATGGTCTCCTCCAGGTTTTTGTGGACCCCATGAGCCTTGTTTGGCTCCTTTGCGGGTGGGCCAGTGGCCCTACTTTGGTAATTGGTAATTGGTAATTGGAAAGTAAGGTCGTTTGCTAGCTGCATTATTGTTGATAGGGGGCTGCACCTGAGTTGTGAAGATAGCATAAAGGCTACTATGTAGCGTATTGGCGTCCTTTATACAGTACGAACTTGTGTACGTGTGCTTGTCATGGGGGTTTTTGACAACTCCACACCAAAACACCAGTGGTAGCAGCAGGTGAATGTGCCAACCGTAGGCAGCCGGTGATTCTCTGAAGGACCCTTGGCCTGCTGGCACAGAGAGTACCCTGTTCATGTCATTGCATAGAGGTTGACTGGTGTGTACACCTGGCTGCATTTTGCACTTGGTGTGATTGAGCAGCCACTGGTACTGTTGTATGGCTTTCCTTGCTCTAACCAAGCACCAGCTACGCTACTTGTGGCCAGCCCTACAACTGCCTGAAGAACCAACACTACGTTGCAAAGTGTATAAGAAATGCTCTGGCGCACTCATGGCTAGTCGCCACCAGCAAGAAAATGAGAGAGAGTAGTTTCATGTGGGTCCAGTCACCATCTCAGATGGTATGAGCCGCCCCGGGATGAGCACATTGTCAACACGTGATGGAAAAGAGATGATAACCACTGTGAATTGCAGTGAACGCATCTAGATGAACACAACATCTCTCTGGGTAAAGCAAGTAGTATATCTGCGGTGTGTCAGTAAAACACCCAACTCGACCAGCAGCTTTCTTGAGAGAAGCACACAAAATGTGCCGCCTCCAGCTAATGACATCAGCTGTGCTCACAACCACCAGCTGAGTTGTGCATCGCCTAGACACTTGTACTACTTCAACAACAACAGCAGCAGCCTATCACTGTTACAACAACAAAACAAAGCGTGCACCCAGACTACAAACAGCGCACCATGTCAGAGCGTGAGCAGAGTGCGCTCAGGGGCCTGCAGGGTCTGCTGGCAGCTCGTGGCCTCCTGCCCGCTAACATCCTTGAGCAGCACACATGGAAGGCCTGCCAGCGTAACAACATCAGTAGCACTGCTAGCACAGCAGCAGCAGCAGTGTTCAGCAAGGGAGGGCGCTGGTACAGCACTGCTAGTGTGCTCAACCAGTACTGCTCTGCTTCAATAGGCAACAGCAACAGAAGCATCACCAGCAACAGAAACAAAGGGACCGCCACTCCATTGCCTCCCCCCCCCCCCCACAACTTCACCCTGGGGGCCTTGAGGTGTGGGGTGATGGATATTTTGTAAATCACTCTTCTGTTGCAGTTTGGTGCTACAGAGACATTCGCAACTCCCTGGGGGAAAGTTGACAGATTGCCACCGTGACCATGCCTTGCTTGATTGCATCACTCTTGTGCTCTGCTCACTAGCATCTATCAAATCATCATCATCATCATCATCAGCTACCATGATGCGGCGCCTCACAAAGCGCGTAAGCAGTCCCTTCACCCTGTCTGCAAAGCCGGCCACAAGATCGTTTTGCTCATGGCCAACTGCATCTAGGGTCTGCTGCATGGCCTGATGTGAGCACTTTAGCTACTCCACAGCATGCTGCAACCCTTGCAGGCGGTTGCTGCTAGTGTTTGTTGTTGCTGCTGTTGCTTCAGCAGTTCCTCCTCCCCTTTTCTTTGCCACCACGCGCGGCTCAAGCCAGGCCAATAGGTCAGCAATCGCAGCATCTGCGAGTTTGCATTTGCCACCATTGTGCGTCGGCAGAGCTTCCAGCAGCACGCGCATGAGCTGGATGTACTGCGGGTGGTAGGCTTTGCATGCCCTTGAATTCTTGAACTCCAAGGCGCACTTGCCGTTGAACGCGCCTGGCGGTGGCAGGATGCCCGACACGTCGGCGCTGTCCAGGACGGCCTTCACCTTGCCGGGCGAGTGCTCCTTGAAGTGGACTGGGTCATACTGAGCCAGCAACTGCATGCGGTGATTGAACATCTTGGCGTGTGTAGTGAGTACACATTGGGTGGGCTGAGCGCCTCACAAGTGGTTTGCGCGGACGATAGCTTTGTAGCCATCACTGAAGCTCAGGCCCTCCAACATGTGCACCGACTTGAACATGTGAGTGAGCATGCCGAGCTGCTTGCCAAGCCACCTGGCCACAGCTGCTGTTATTATCATGCTGTTGTTGCTGCCACTTCTCAAAGCGACAGCAGCTGCAAGCACATCATCACTTGCAGTGACAGGGTGCGCTCCAGGGAACCATTCGTCGGTAGTGGTGATGACCACAACAGCATCAGCAGCAACTGCCTCCACCACCACCGCGGGCATCGGCCGGATTGAGGCGATGTGAAATGGGGATCGGCTCACCCAGCTGGGGCTAAGCACTGGGACAAAGCGGCTGCCGCTGCGCTCCAGTACAGCAAGCATGCGGCTGTCCAGCACGCGGCACACCACAGGGCAGCCTTGCAAGTGCCTGGCCGACAGCGCGCTCAGTAGTGCATCATATCTATGGTACAAGTCTGGCACATAGATGTAGTGCAGCATGCAGCCGCTGTCCTTGCAGGCCTGCACTCGTTCTGCTTCTCCACAATGGCACTACAACAGGCGTAGGGCTGCGGCTTTGAAGGCAGCGATCGTGGGCGTGGCAACCACCTTGCGATGGGAGCGTGGCAGCATTACGCAAAGCAGTCATGCCTAAGGAAAGCCTGTCCATTTTTCTGAGACTCGGTGTAACACTGACATGCACTGTCATCTTCAATGTCATTGGTGTTGTGCCGTTCAAAGTCGGCAAGGTCGCGCAGCGATGTCGGCTCGGCCCTTGTTGCGCTTGATCGTCAGGGTTTTGCAAAAGTAGTGGCACACATCGGTGTCGTTGAGCAGACCAAAGAAGGCTTTCCCAGACGTGGCACTTGCCGTCAGCCAGTGTGGGTTGTCCCAGATGGGGAGCAGATCACCGCATACAACGATCGACTTTATGTGACGGTCAGCATGAGCTTGGCGCCTGGTGAACCGCTGCAGCACGGGCTCTGCCGATTACGCTGCGTGACCGTTTTTGCCGAACAAGACCCAGTTGATGCTCAGCGCACCACCCACAGGATACAGCACGTCTTCCAGCAGCAGCTTTACACTGGCATGCCTGTGCAAAACAACAAACTCATCGATGTTAAAGAAGGCAACTGCCCTATACAAATGCTTGTAGGTGTCCACCCAGTGCTCAAAGCTACAGCGCTGGGCGTATGCGCCAGGCATGGAGGTCACAGTGACTTGAAGGTGCACTGCTGTAAACACGCTGGCAGCAGGCTGGGATCGACGTTGTTGTCGTACAGGTAGATGTCGTCAAAGCCAAGGCACGCTATGTTGTATGTGATCCAATCGTCCAGGTACAGCTCTTCCAGCTTGACGGCAGCGACTATGCAGATGTTGTTGTTGTCGGCGGCGGCAGACATGCTGCTACCATACACAAGAATCTTGTGCAAATGAACTGTCAGCTGGACCCAGCACCACGTACACCAGTGCCCGCATGCTAACCACTTGGAGAAAGGGCGCTGGTGGGCAACCACCACCCAAGCGCCCGAAGCCGCTAGTAATAAAACGAGGGGCTGCGCCCCCATAGCCCAGAGTCTGTGGCATATCAAAACTATGTCACCACAACAAACCACCTGGCAGTGAGACTTGGGGTCTTGGGGGACCACTGTATACGGCAGGGCACGAGGTGGGTTGTCCACAAAGTGCTGGGCCCTGATGTATGCTTGCAGCCCGGCTACGCTACCAAGGCTCATGGGGTCCTACAACAACAACAACAGATGCCCTGCGCTCTAAAGTTTATGATGCTGCTGATGGCAGCCCGCCGGCTACGGCTGCTGCTGCTGTGACGTAACATACTAGCGCTTGCCAGATGGGCGCTAAGGCATGCAGGAGAACAGCAGCCGCATGTATGAACTGCTGCCGTAGTACACACATTGGCCGGACACATCCTGCATTGCAACATTCGTTTGATAACACCTAAGATAATCCTGCTGATAGGGCACGCTGTGCCATGGGAACTAGTCAATTGCTGGCAGGGCACAAGCATTGCTGTTAGTGCTGCCCTGCAGCAATGGGTGTGTTCGCGGACAGCTAGGCTGGCCCAACACGCTGCATGCCTGACAGTTCTGCTTGCTACTGACCACTTACACTACCTAGTTGCGCCCAAGATTATGCTGTAGACACCCCTCCGCCGTCCATGCCCGCTGCTTGGAATGCACTGTGCTGTCCTGCAGTCGTGGTCAAAGTATTCGGTTACAAAGGTAGTAGTCTACTCCACACAATTCTCGGCGTGCCTCACCAAAGGCACGCCATCGCCTAAGTAAGCCGCCATCTGTTGTCACAACCCGGAATAATATCCCGGTATAACAGGTTCGGCCCTCTTCCCATTGCCAACAATGACCAACTCACGGTCCAAGACAATAACCACAATACTATGTGATAATACATGCAAGGGTACTTCTTGCCCTGATGTACCAACGACCAACCCTTGGGGTGACTCATTCAGATTCAATACACAGATGACTCACTGAGCACACAGTGCTCAGCTCACACAACAGAGCTAATCGGGCAAAGAGCTAATCGGTTACGTCAGCTGACGTAACATACTAGCGCTTGCCAGATGGGCGCTAAGGCATGCAGGAGAACAGCAGCCGCATGTATGAACTGCTGCCGTAGTACACACATTGGCCGGACACATCCTGCATTGCAACATTCGTGTGATAACACCTAAGACAATCCTGCTGATAGGGCACGCTGTGCCATGGGAACTAGTCAATTGCTGGCAGGGCACAAGCAACCCCCCAACAAGCATCACGCATGCAAGCAGGTGTGTGATTGTTCCAACTGGACATGCCAGCAACATGGCAACACTCACACCAACAGTTCTCGCTGCATGAAACACAGCCCAAACACAAGACATGAAAACAAAAGGAGGCCAATGCATTAACACATTGACGCACACAGCTCAGCCACCCCCCATATAAGCACATACACAAAACACAGCAATCCAGCCACCCAGCACACATACATGCAAAGCACATTGAATCCTGCTGTCAAATTTTATTGCGGAACATCAGAACACACCAGTGTCGTCACAAGAAGCAGGTACTGCTGAGAGTCGCGCTGCGAAACAGCCTAAACCTCAAGAACAGCACAAGGTGAAGCAAGCACTGAAAAGCTGACACCCAGGTGCATAACACAAACACCGGCAAATCATTAAGTACAAGTATGATCATCACACACCAGAAAATCAGCAATCCAGACAACAAACTGCTTCAAAATCAAGCCTTCACAGCCCAGACGCCGCTGAGTAAACAGGGGAGCCTGTCTGCATCCCACCCCCCAGCTGGCTGGCTAACTTCTCCTTTGTTCCGCAACTCCTGCTCCAGCTGCCGGCACAACTGCTGCTCGCGCTGGTACCGGCGATGGAAGTTGGACACCAGCTGCCGCTGCTGCTGCAACTCCTTTCTCAGCTGCTTCGCCTCATATCGCAGGCTTGTCTTCTCCGCCGAGTTGTCGTCCTTCAGCCTGGCAGTGACATCCCTGCCACTTATGCTGCTGCTGCCTTCAGCCGTTCTGCCACCTGCCTGTGGCACCATGGAAGGCATGGCAAAACCGACACCTGGCGGAAGCATCATCCCTGCAGCCCAAAACTGCTGTTGCTGCTGCTGCTGCTGTAATGCCAGCAGCATCTGCTGCTGCGGTGGGTAATGGTTGCTCCAAAAGTTGCGCACCTGGTCCAGGCTCCCACACTGTGCCGCACTTAACACAGTGGGTTGGCTATCATGGCAGAGATGTGTCTGAAGTCGTGCTGTGCAATGGCTGGGTCTGTGGAACTGCATGGCCACAATCCCAATGACATGAGCAGGTGGCAATTTTGGCTGGAGCTGTTGCAGGGTGCCTATGACACGCACCAGCTCTCTCAACAGTTCTGACTGCTCACCTTTGCGCCCGGTTCGACAGCCCGCCTGCAACAGGTCCTGGAGTGGCCAGCCTGCGACCACTAGCCAGGGGTGTTTGGGTGTGCTGGCCCCTGCCGCTATCAAGCACTTTGTCTCAACCTGCTCGACATCCTGGGGTGGAGCGAATGCATGCTTCACAGCAGTTTCAGACAGCAGCAGCGAGTGCTGTGCTGGCAGCTGCTGTATGTGGCATGCAGCTATGGCGCAGCTCGAGCATTGCTGTCCATGTGATAGTACTGTTTGACCGCCGTTTCATTACGCAGAGCCATCTCAAGGCCTGCACTCAACCCCCAAACGGCTCAAGCGGGACTATGCCACTGGCTGCTGCAGGGAAGCAGCTGCCGGCTACGGAGGTGGCGCGCAGCTGGTGCGCGGCAAAGCATGCTGCCAGCAGCAAAGCAATGAAGGCTACCTTGACGGGCAGAGCTGTGAGAGCGTAGCGCCAGGAGAAGACCGAGCGCTGCTTCACTGCCACTGCCTGTAGCTTGCGGTGCTCCGTGCCCACCTTGGTTCTGCGCAGTGTGATGTTACGTGTGCGCGCCCAAAAGCTGCGATTGATGAGGCACCGCCAGAACCCGCTCCCACGCATGCGCGCCCATAGGCTACGCCCAGCGTTGTCAGTGGAGCGGCCTGGTGAGCGGTGCGTGCGTCCCAGGCGGTAGTACACTGTGCCTCTCTCCTGGTAGGGCGGTTGCTGTAGCAGCAGGTCATACAGCCCAGCCATGAGCTTGGCTGCTTGCCCGCGTGCCGTACTGCCCATGCATGCCAGGAACAGGAGTGGCAGCAGTGACAGCAGCCATGCAAACCTGCTGCCTGTCCACCTGCACGCAGCGTAGATGGGTGGCATGCTCTCCTGACGCTGCTGCTGCTGCTGCTGCTTATCAGCACTGCCTGGTGAGCGCTGCTCAGCAGCGTCACTGATGTTGGGCGGCCTTGCAGGCTGCTGCTGTGCAGCCTGCTCGGGCTTGCGGCTGCTGCTGCTGCTGCTGCTGCTGACGGCGCCATTAGCTGGCTCACCTACTGCAGCAGCACTCGTCCGGGCAAAGGACGGCACGACTGACTCCGGGGTGGCGTGCTGCGCAGGTTCGTGCAGCAGCACTCAGCCTTGGGTGGCGGCACCTTGGAGCAGGGCAGCTCAGGCTGCAGGCTGATGGTGCCTGTGCCTTGGCCTGTAGTGCTTCTTCGTCTAGGCCTTGGCCAGTGCCGCGGCACTGTGGGGGCGGCTCTGCAGTGACAGCGCAAGCAAAGGCAGGCAGCTGGTTGGCCAATGCTGCTAGCGACACCATGCTTTGCGCTGCTCGCTGCTGCCTATCTTGACTGGCATGTGTGCCAGCGTGGTGTCCAGCTGCTTCATGCGCGGCATGTAGAAGAAAGCCTGCAGGTATGGCACCACGAAGCCTGACACCTGGTCCAGGCAGGACCTGCCAAACACGCAGGAGTACATGCGCTCGACTGCTGGGTTGTCAACTACCAAAAAGCCATCATGCAGTGGCACCTCCATTTCAGCTGCTGTACCCTGCCCGAAGACGACGCTCGCCGGCTCGGTGCGGCCAATTATGCGTGTCATGCCGGCGCCCTCAATGTTTAGCACCTTGGGCTTCTCGTCCTCTGCAAAGAGGTGGATGTAGAGCCCGGCGTCCTTGGCCTGGCCTGAGAAGATCAGGTCAGGTACGCAACCGGAGTCCGCAACACCCTTGTTGGGCCTAAAGCTGCCCCGCTTGGTCTTGATCATAGGGCAGAAGGCTGGGTCAGGATCTGCGAAAGTGTGCATCACAGGTTGTTTGCAGCTCAGCTCATAGCTTGCCTGCAGTTGCTCTGGGCTGCTGCCAGGACGTGCCAGCTGTGCCAGCATCCTGACTGCCTGCTGCTGTATCTGCCTGGCACTCAACTCGCTCACTGCAGTCGGTATGCCTGCAGCAATGGTGCTTGGTGCCATGCTGTGGCTGGGGCTGCTGCAGGTGTTGCTGCTGCTGTCATGTTCGCTTGCGCTGTGCCTGCGCACTGCTGTCTGCATGTTGGTGGCCCTAAGCAGGTCGCAGGCTGAAGAGCTTGCACTGCAGGCAGCTGTGGGCGAGATCATATGGGACCCGCTGCTGCTGCTGCTGCTAGTCCCTGTGTACATGTCAGGCGGCACATCATCCTGCAGGGCTGCGGCTGGCGGCTGCGTCTGTGGAAGCTCAAAGCCTAGTACCTGGCGGACCACACTGCTCTGCAGGTGGCGCGGTACAGTCACCAGCAGTTGCACCTGCACGTCACCAGGAGTGGCAGCAGTCGTGTCAGCTCGCGCATCAGCGTCTGCTGGTGCAGGCTGTGGCTCAGCTGCATTGCTGCGAGTGCTCCTCGTGCGTGGCTGCAGATTCGCGGGCGGCACAAAACTGAGCGGCTGCTGCCTGCTTGCTTTGGAGCGCGTCTCTGCACCGGCTGCGAAGTTGAACTCAAAATCTTGCTCAAACATGCAGGAGCCTGCTATGTTCCAATCGTCCAGGCTACCCTCATCACCGAACAGCTGGTCCTGCTGGTACGCTCCGGCTGCCTCCTGCTCGGCAGCTGCTGCCAGTCCATGAAACACGGCTGCTGCTCCCACCGCTGGCACGCGTCCGTCACGCTGCTGTGGCTCGCGCGCACCTTGCTGCATGACTGGGATTCCCAGCTCCTGGCAGCGCGCCCTGTAGTGCCGCTGAAGCTCAGGGTCGGGGTTGCTTGGTGTCCACCAGCTTGAAGCACGGTTGGGCTTGTCGTAGTAGCACGCGCTGGACGGATGGCCCCCTTTGCAGAATCTGCATGGGTCCTGCTGCTGCGGCATTGGCCGTGGGGCTGCTGGCCGTGGCGCCGTGGCCTGCTGGCTGAAACTGCGCGGGTGGCTGCTGCTGCTGCCCCGGTAGTGGTGCCTGCATCAGCAGCAGTGTGCGGCGCATGTTGCATGAGTGCAGCAGCCAGCGCGTTAAAGACCGAGCTAGAGCTCCCTGCAGCTGCAGGTGAGTAGTCTGCCAGGAGGCGGCACCAGCAGGTGGTGCCAACAGCAGCTGCCGGTTCCGTGGGTGATCAGGGCTCTTGCACTGCACGTTCATGTGGCCGCTATGCCTAGGCAGCATGCACATTGCCAGATCGTGGTCCTTGGGTAGGCCACCTGCTAGCTGTGCTATCTGCTTCACCCTGTCGCGCTCGCTTAGCTGCTGACCATCACCGAGCACAGGTGGCAGCAGCTGCGGCTTACCTGCCTTCGCTGCTGCAAGACGGGCAGCCACTTCGTCTCCAGCAGCACCAACTGCTCCAGCTGCTGCTCTTCCTCCCACAGCTGCGCACAGTGCAGCCCCAGCATCACGTTCTTCTCCGCCCTGGTATGGCTGCGGAGCATGCTCGCCACCGCTTGAGCGCAGGCCCTGTCAGAGAGACCCAGCAGGAAACGTTGCAGGCAGTATTCGTCGTCATACTTGCTGTTTTTGTGGCCAAGGGCGCGCTTGCGCCGCAGCAGCTCATGCACAAAGTTGTCAAGGGTCATGGTGCCCTGCTGCAGCGTGTTGAAAGCATGCTCCTCACGCAGTGATGCGGTGCCAAAGGCAAGCTCAAAAATGGCCAGTGCCCGTTCCACCACATACATGCCAGGTGTGAACTCTCTAGCCTTGCTGTCCAGGACAGTCACAAGAGAGCTAGAGGGGGTGCCCATCCTCTCTTCCGCTGCCCTGCGCTCTGCCTCTGCAGCAGCAGCCGCTGCTGCTGCAGCATCATCGCCACC